>QZGG01003737.1:0-20840 GCA_006409495.1 Sedum album | reverse complement strand
ACTAAATGTTGTAACAGGAGCAATGAGTGGGGAGGAAAACCAGATGGGAACTGTTACAACGAAACAACTCCAATCGACGACCCAACTTATTGGGGATCAGATGCCAAGAGAAGCATAATGAAAGTAATACGAGAAGAGTTTAACAAGTCAACCATCCCTATTACGTTTCTTAACATTACACAATTGTCACACTATCGCAAAGATGCACACACTTCCATTTACAAAAAGCAGTGGAGTCCATTGACGCCACAGCAGATATCCAATCCAGCTAGCTATGCAGATTGCACGCATTGGTGCTTGCCTGGTTTGCAAGATACTTGGAATGAGCTATTGTTTGCTAAATTGTTTTATCCATGACACTTAAGGTGATTTTATTGCTGCAAGTTTCACACAGAACGTATACGCGAGTCAACTGAAGATTATATCAGTGACAGATATATGAGTCCAGCCTAAACCCTGAAGGCACAGTTGAGAATGTTATGATATACTTTTAGAGACTAGCACTGAAGGTTTCTTGAGATTAGTACTGTTGGGAGTAATTTTGAAAGACTGTTGGGACCTGATCAGCTAAAATGAAGACAACATTGTACAAAAGATGTTATATTTACTGAAAGAATTGTTTGATTCCAGCAGATACAAATTGTAAATAGTTCACAGCTGCTTGTTTATGTATCTTTCATGAGACAGGGACTGAACCTAACATGATGTAATAACCAGAACACATGCCTGATCCCCATTTCTCATTACTGTAATTCAACAATGAAAAACTTAACAGCAAAAACATAGGTAGGTGATGCTTAGCAGTGACAGCATAGCCTTGATGTAGGATTTAAGGATCATAGAGTAAATGCTTCACAAAAGCTTCCATTCCTACAGTGAACAAAATTCTAACTGATGAGCAACAAGAATAAGTCTTTCACCTACCAAAAATGGAAAACAATTCTGACCAAGTCTTTTGATACATTCAAGATTTGGGATACCTTCTTGTTCAAGCAACCATTGCAGTTTGTAAAACCTATCTCTTCTCCAAAGTAAAACAGTGAGGTGGTCCAACGTCTAAACTAATACTACTTAACAAGCCAACACGGTAAAAATAGAAAGGAATACTAAAGCAAAACTTTATATGAATTTATCATATGAACGCAATCTGTTAATCAACTGAAGTGATTCTGAAGCATGTTCAGATCATATATCAAGTATTTCTACATGCTTGCTGCCATTGTAAGACCGAAAATTAGGTGTTTCAAAACCTATAAAATCTGAAAAATTATACCTGAGATGATTGAAAAGTTCTCGAGCCTGGACTCCAGCAGGTATAGACATCATATGGCCCGTGTTTTGGCATCATACTCATCAAGTCTAGCCATGTGCACCAATTCAAAACATACTAAAGAAAGCAACCTGGCAAATTAAATGAATAATAAGTTAAGGATCAGGTAGAGTCTGGCGTACATGGCCCTCAACATCAAATAAGAGCGCTCTAAGATAACAGTTAGCCATTTTTAGGGGCCGATCATTAAATGCATGCATATATGTGTCAAGGATTAATAGGATTAAGTATACCATCCTACAAAATTCATCCACATTGAGTATAAGGAAAGAAACAATGACATTGTCACGTAGGGTTACTACAACCTTCAAAATTTCAAGTTTGAACTCTAATTCCATATTTGGTACAAGTCTCTGTCATCGATGGGAATTTGCTGGTCTAATCGACGAAAGGTGATAAATTTTGTACAACGATCCCTAGTCCAGCAAGTTTGTTTTTTCATGAATAACAAGGCTTTACAAACCCAGCTGCTATAACCAACATTAATTCTTTCGACACATGTCCTCGTTAAAGTGTTGGTATGTAATGTGACAAGCATCTATGGAGTATTATATATATGACTACAAAAGAAATCATATCGAAATACTCAAGAGTTGAAAGTAAGGTAAAACCTCAAGATCTTAGCGAGAGCAGCCTCAAATGTCTCCTTGCGAATGTCCAGATATATTTTCCTGGCTTCATAACCTCCCACCATTACAAGAATGGAAAACGAATTCCATGTCTGTACCCATATGTTCACTAGATTCACCCCAGCCAAATCTAAATTTTTCGGTATCCCAAAACCTGAAATCCTCAACCTTCATCTTCACACTTTGCATTGATTTCAACCTCCCCATATCTATTTGGACGTCTAAGCCATTCGAAATGGAATCTGAGACAGCCACACTGGTGAACGCAGATATAATACCAAAACTTCTTACAAATTTGGTTCAAGATGTTCTTCGTTATGGTACTATTAAGTCATCGGCGCTTGAAGTTCCAAGTCAAGAGTCTCTAGAAGAATACAAAGATGCCTTCAACTTAGCTTTCATATGGCTGACATTCCTGGTCAGTGTCTATGAAGCTCCAGCAGACCTTCGTCCACCATTCCTTTCCGCTCTTAACATCCGACTCTCAAGTCCTGAATCCAGAGAAGCATCAAAGCAGCTGATGAGACTTTTGGGATCAAATTTGGAAGAACTATGGGTGAAATCTATAAATCTGGCCTTAACTAACTGGAAAGCGGAGATAGAAGACAACAAGAACGAAATGCCGCCAGCATTGTTTTCTTATTCACTCTCCACAACTGGACTATGGAAAGTTCAATTGTACTGCCCACTAGTTTCATTGGAGGCAGAAAATGCAAGCAATAATTCACCTGACCCGAAACTAAACTTCTCCCTCAACTATCACCAGCTTGAAGGCGTCCTTCAACTCAATTACGAAGTAGCAATGCAAGAGACATGGATAGACGTCAAGGTGAATATTGACAATATCAGGTATATCAACTACAACCCATTTACCAACTTTCTATTACTTGATGAAACTCAGAGCTTCTGATACCATTTGCTTGAAACAGGTTTGATGTGACCCGGCTCATCGACGAGACTCTAATGAATGAAAAGGGCGTAGGAGCATCAGAGAAACACTTCCCCTCAAGAATATCCTTACAACTCACTCCAACTCTCCAAACTGAAGTGTTAAGTGTATCAGTCAGCAAATCCTCAGAAAACCCATCAAGAGAAATCGGCATTGAAAAAAGCCTTGAAACAACCCTAAACATTCCAACATCCCTAGCCCTAAAAATCTCAGCTGGAGAAAACACAACCATCAATTTAAAACCATGGAAATTCGAAGAATCAGTGTTTGGAAACAGTGCAAACCTCAATTGGTACCTACACGACACTGCTGATGGAAGAGAAGTGGCAACCTCAAAACCATCGAAATTCTCATTAATGCATCCAAATGCATGGTTTAAAGACAGATACTCAAGTCCTTACAGACCCTTTACAAGACAAGGTGGGATTGTGTTTGCTGGAGATGAGTATGGTGAAAGGGTGTGGTGGAAAATGGACAGGAGTGCTGCAGGGAAGGTAACTGAATGGGAAATCAAAGGGTGTATTTGGCTCACTTACTGGCCAAATAAACACAAGACATTTTACAATGAGACTAGAAAGCTGGAGTTTTGTGAAACCCTCAGCTTGACACTTTCCTAGTATACAAACACTCTACAGTACAAGCCTTTTAGTATAAAAAGACATCAACTTTGTGTTTTTTGACTTGGGCTTTGGTTGCATTAGTTGAGATCAAGTTAAGGATTCTTGTCTGCTAAGTAGTAGTTGCATTGTTCCTTCTGCAATACTTTTCAGTATTGGAATTGCAATACATGAAGTTGACGCATTTTGGGATTTTGATGAAGCATTTCTTCTTCATCATACCCTGATGCGAAGACATCGTAAATACACACAATATAATCTTTTACATGGGTCACAATGTATTTTTTCATTTTTCAACAAAGATACAGTGTTCATATTTTTGATACAGATAGCAACTGGGGAAACGAAAAATTTGCAAATTTTCTGTTCTCACAAACTATCTACAAATTTTGGGGAAGGACATGTAAATGCTTCGGATGATTGTTCAGGAGCGGTTGACGAGCAGGCATTGTGACTGGAAAGAGGCAATCATACATGAGTCAGACAGCTGATTTAGTTATTGTAGTCAGTAAATGTCAATTCTTGAATCCTTAGTAGTGACAGAAGGCTCCAGACTGAGAATCCTGCAGTCTCAGGCAATTGGCTTGTATTTTTTTCGCCATATAAAGGTTTAACAGCAAAGATGGCAATGTGAGTCCATAAGACAAAACAGACTAGGATATTTAGATAAGTCGGCTTGTATGTGGTTGGAATCGAGATTGCACTCATGCCTCAAAACTTCAGGACTTTCTTCCATCGTGATAATACTAGTGTTATCTCATTCGCTAGCCACCAAAGATTGAACGACCGATCCATCTATTTTATGTGGTGAAGATAAGAACATCAACAGCAACCTCAAATGTCACCCAATTTGTTAACTAGCTCATCTAGCAGCTTACTGGCTGAAATACTTCCTGCAGCATTATTCATCATTCACAATGCGCCACCTGTCCCTAAGCAAATTCCATATATTTGCCAATGGAGAAAACTGTCCACAAGAACTCAATAACCCTTATCCTTTAACTACCATACCTTGCTTACCACTTCTCTCAGATAGCTCACCAGACATATTTTCAGTGGGTATTTGATCTACCGGCATAAACACGATGGCTGCACTTGTTCCAAATGTTGCAGTTGCTCAAAGGACACAGGTATATCAACTTGGGTTTTCCGAGCTTTTGGTTCGGTGGCATTTAATGTATGCAAAACAATTCTGTTTACTCCATTGGTCACTTTAGATTATACAAAGACACTTACCATTTCCTGTTGACTGCTCTGTTCAGCTTTGCACCTCTGCCAACTCAGGAGGTGCAGTTCCAAGCTCAGCATTCCTGGGATGCAATTTGAAGAAATTGTCCTCAAAAGTTAATAAACAAAAGGTTGCGTCTGGAAGCTTCAAAGTTTCCGCAGAAGCAGGCAAGGATGAAAAGCCGAAAACAGACAGATGGAAGGGACTGGCCTATGATATATCCGATGACCAGCAGGACATCACGAGGGGAAAGGGACTGGTGGATTCACTATTCCAGGCACCTACTGGTGCTGGAACTCACGATGCCATCATGAGCTCTTATGAATATCTCAGCACAGGACTTCGCACGTAAGTGTGTCAGCCATACCAAACCTTGAACATGCTAATATAATCTTAGATCCGACCTCACTTAAGTACCACACATGTTTTCAGATACATGGACAACAAAATGGATGGATACTACATTGCTCCGGCCTTCATGGACAAGCTTGTGGTTCACATTACCAAGAACTTCATGACTCTGCCCAACATCAAGGTTTGTAAACCTTCTCTACCAGCTAAGTGCTTCGTGTAATAGTTACTGAATATACCTTCCCAAATCTCTTCCAGGTTCCTTTGATTTTGGGTATTTGGGGTGGCAAGGGCCAGGGTAAATCATTCCAATGTGAGCTTGTGTTTGCCAAGATGGGAATCAAGTAAGCACTATTCCTTCCATTTCCAGTCCATATAATATATAATGCCTCAGCAATCTGTTCCAAAGCATATGATGCGTGCTTTTATTGCAGCCCCATCATGATGAGTGCCGGAGAGCTTGAAAGTGGTAATGCTGGAGAGCCAGCCAAGCTGATCAGACAAAGATACCGTGAGGCTGCAGATATTATCAAGAAAGGAAAGATGTGCTGCCTCTTCATCAACGATCTTGATGCAGGTGCGGGTAGAATGGGAGGGACTACTCAGTACACTGTTAACAACCAGATGGTGAATGCCACCCTTATGAAACATAGCTGATAACCCACACAAATGTCCAGTTACCTGGTATGTATAATAAGGAGGAGAACCCCAGGGTTCCTATTATAGTTACAGGAAATGACTTTTCAACTTTGTATGCACCTCTCATCCGTGATGGACGTATGGAGAAATTTTACTGGGCTCCAACCAGAGAAGATAGAATTGGTGTCTGTCTTGGAATATTCAGGACGGACAATATCGCTCAGGAAGATGTTATCAAGATTGTAGATACCTTCCCTGGCCAGTCTATCGGTAAGCATATTCTGTTACCCCTACTCAGTAGGCAAGCTTTTGATGAACATACTAATCTGATTTGGTTCTCGATTGTGCAGACTTCTTTGGAGCCCTCAGAGCCCGGGTGTATGACGATGAAGTGAGGAAATGGATATCTGGAGTTGGAGTCAACGAAATTGGCAAGAAGCTAGTGAACTCCAAGGACGGACCACCTACTTTCCAGCAGCCCAAAATGACTCTTGAGAAGCTCCTTGAATATGGTCATTTGCTTGTGCAAGAGCAAGACAATGTCAAGAGAGTCCAACTGGCATCAACTTACCTAAATGAGGCAGCTCTTGGAAATGCAAATGATGATGCAATCAAAAGAGGCAATTTCTATGGTAAGCACCTTCATTACAAATGCTAAATCAGTAATCATTTCCGTGCACTGCTCAGAATTGTCATAACTTGTGTCATTTTGTACCCAGGAAAAGCAGCACAACAAGTTGCCATTCCAGTACCTGAAGGTTGCGCTGATCCAACTGCAAAGAACTTTGATCCAACTGCTAGGAGTGACAACGGAAGCTGTCTGTATGAATAGTACAAGATTTTATCTTTCTATGTGTACTAGTTTGGTTGTAATCCTTCCAACGTCATTTTAATCTTTCCAGATTCCCGACATCATTTCTTCATCCCTATTTTATCTGAAGAATAAAGCATAAAGAATATGTTAGTTTACGTACAGAAATGCCAAAGCAAATAAAAATGAGCCCAAGATGTTTTCAAGGCCACTGAATGGAAATATGAATTACAGAGATGGAATAAAAAGTTAACAAAAATGAGATCAAACAGAAAGGTAGGTATCTTATATTTATTAAATGTGTTCCTAACATTTCAAGCTTTGAGTTTTTTTCCTAACTGGAACTCAATAGCTAAAAGGCGAAATACAATGGGGTATCGCAATACATACCCGACTTCACAATTCCTGCAAAAAACTATTTTAGAATGATAACTTATAAAATAAGAGTCCCATTTATAAAAATCCAAAAAATACTAATGGCCTTCATGAGAGCAGTCATTTACAAGCTGGTCAGTTAAAAGTATAGGATCATAAACCCTATGATCCTTCGACTTAAGCAACCCTTTGAAAGTCCCCATTTTAAGCACAAGAGGCTCCTTTCAAATTGACTAAACGTATATTTGTAAGGCTAACAGCTAAACATTCAAATTCAATAATTGCAAACACCAATACCAGTAACAAAGTTTGTCGAAGGATGCAACTTCAACATATTTGTATCAGTTTTATTTTTGCAAAAAAACTCTTTGAAATGTAATCAACAAACAAAGAGGTTATAAAATAAAAAAAACCGAGATCACTAACCACATTAGACATCAACAAACAAGTAATAGTCAATACCCTCATGGACTTATATAATATTCATGTGCATCTCTGCCACAGGGGAAGCTTAGAACTTTATTCAGGACGAAAATGGATTAAATAAACAGGTTGATAATTTACTTCTTCAGTCACATCAAATGAAGAAAAACTAAGCAACATAGTGACATCTCAAACAAGTAGCTGAAAAACTTAACTAGCAACATTTGTTGCTATTCTTTTTCGTAAACAGGTGATGGGATTCATGCTGGAACAAATATCAAAACTCGTTATCAACTGGCCAGCAATCTGAATGAATTGCCCATGAATTTAAGACTTAAAATAGTCTGAACCTGCACAGATTGATATGTTAAACAAATCCAAAGACCAAAAAAGTAAAAAAAAAATAGAGCTGGCACCAACTGATGCAGATAAAGTACCTTAAAACATCAATCATTTGCAGGGGATGCAAGCGAAGCATAATTACTTGTGGACCAATCCCTTTGTTGATGTTGATGCTGTTGCATCAAATTAAAATGATGATGCGAGTCAAATGGATGATACATCGACGGATTAACCATAGGCTGTATACCAGGCGGTGGCTGCTGCTGAATTAGGCGTTGTGGGTAAGGCTCAGTAGGAAAAAACTGATCGGAAAATGCAGGTTCATCCCCCAATTGCCTCTTCAAATAAAGCCTATATTTCTGAAGATGACTAGCCACATTTTCCCTAGTCAATCCATCTACATTCATCATTTGCATAATAGTTTTCGGCACTGCATTATTAAGTCCTAAATGCGAAACCACTTCAACAAATCTCTTGTGCAGCTGCGGAGTCCAAACCAATCTCGGCCGCTTCATCGCCCTCGCAGACGACTCATCATCTGCTGAATTGTCCGTCCTAAGCGTCTCTTCAGCTTCTTCCGTGTTCTCCATCCTCCTTGATTTCTTCAAATCAGCTCCTCCCATTCCCACATCCTCATCCATAACCATCATCGTCGTTGAATCCACAGGTGCCGGATGAAAAGACGACACAGAATTCGACGCGCGAAGAGAGGAGATGGTGTTGTCGGAAGCGCGAGTGACGTCATATAAAGTGCGATAAGGCTCAGGCGAGATGCTGAAGGCGTTAGCGAAATCGTGCGGAATCATGGATTGCGAAAGTGGAGTCAAATCGTCCACGTCAGGTAGTCCGTTTTCCCACTCCGAAACTCGCTCATCGTCCACGTCATCACCGGCAGCGACAGTAGAAGCAGATGCGTCGCCGTGACGGCGATACTGAACGACGTCGTCTGCCATCGGATCTGGAGGAGTTTTGGGGTTGAAAAGGATTTAGATATTTTCGAGGTTGGCGTGTAAACATCTTCGGTTCTGAAGATATTTCCAATTATTAAAATTAAATATATTTTTATATTTATTTATAGGTTAATTAATGTCTGATTGGGTGTAGAGCTGGCAATAAAGTGTTGATAATTGATTTGTTTATCTTTATCCACTAAAAGGGTGCTGACGTGGTCTCCTTTTATCTTAGAGATAATAAAGCAGCTTTGGGCTGTAAAGAAAAGCCCAAACATGTTGGGCTGAGTCTTGTACTGATGTCAAATAAAGTTTCAGGACGACACTGGATCGTTTAGTGTTTAAGTTTTAGAGAGAGTTTAGGTTTAGGGTTTCATGACAAGGTTGTGTATTTCATATGATAACCAAGAACTTCATGGTTTTGTTGAACAAGAAGGTTTGCACTAATCCATCTTCTACGACCAAAATAGTCTCTCGTATGTACATCTCATGTTCCTTTAGAGAACTGGAGCGGGAAGGATCGTGTAAATAACTGGTGGATGATGTCATTCTATACAAAAGCACGCCATATCAAATGGAGAAATATCTTCTTCCACATCTTCTTTACAATGAATAATCAATCAGCGCGAGATATTAATATTATAAACCCATTCAAGAAACTTTATTCCCGTATGATTTCTAGTAACTCATGATGCGGGCAATTGGGAGTTGGACCAATTGATAATTTTTTTGATGAAGGAACAATTGATAATTTAATACTGTCTGTAGGGATGGTTGTAGTTGGACAGAGTCGATCAATCAAAAATGATTCCAATTTCCACCAGGCCAGGCAGCCGGCCAATAAAAATAGACTAGGACCATATCTGTACAACCATGTTCAAGCACCTTTAATATATATCCTCTAGCCAACCCTAGTTGGACACTTGGTTGTTTCTTGCCTCAAGAATCTGAAGATGTTGGACACCAAATAGCAATTAGAATGGGAAAGCAAAGTTGAAAACGCCACCATGAACTCAAATGAAGAATGTAGTAGCATGTTATCTATATATTTAATTAGCTACCAGATAATCGTATCTTTATCTCCCCCTGATCTAATTGATCATCAGAGATTGAGTTCTTGTTTTTACTTATCAAGTTTTATTTAATATTAAATACTTTCACTAGCAGGTCTAGAAACATTTCAGCTACTTATTCTGATTGATGAGTTATATATAATATTTGGAGACGCTAAGTCAGGTTAATTGCGGCACGTCACTGTAATTTTCTGGTTAAGTCTGTTCTGTTTTGCTCATTTTAAAACACAGATGTACAACACTACAACTAAAGTCGCCTTCTGTGTCATTATGCCACTCTCTATCTTCGCTCAACTACAACCCTAATGCATTATATATTTATTATCAATACGACTGACAATTAGGTTATTGTTGCTTTGCTCACATGCAACATTAGATCATGAAGATATTTATGTAGGAGCGAGATAGAGACATATAGACAGATAAAATTATACAGAGACGTCGAGAGTGGAGGAGCATGAATGTGGAGTACAAGATCACCACGTGTGGATTGACACATTAATGGATCAGACAACACTATATTCACTGCATCGGTCAACTTTGACCAGATGGTTACACGCGTACGTGGCATATATTTGAATTCTGACACATTTAGGGTTGAATAAGCATGCATACACTTAATACTTCTAAACGTGGATATATCATGCATAGCTAACAGTGGAGAGTGCGGCAGTAATATAAGTTCGAATGCCTTGGGAACGTAGGCATTGCCAGGTAGCAGCGCTGCGCCAGCTAGCTCAGGATGACACTGTTAAATAGGAGTGACGATCGATCAGTCCAGCTCTGCGTGTTCCTAGCTGATGTGCGTGTGCATGCTAGCCACAACTCTTAGGGCTGCACTCGGTTTGAGAGAAAATAATTTTAAGTTTCATGTGCAACTGCAATTTCACGTGAAATATATGGAGATAGCATCACCTAAAACTGCACCAATAGCAACATGAGTTATGTAATGCAAACCCTTGGACATATGGAAAGAGAAAACCTCCCAAGTTTCCCTCACCGCACGACCCAAACTCGTGTTGCAACACGTATGTCTGTTTGTATTGTGGTTCAATTCCCAACTCTCCAGGAACATATGCACCACGATCTTCGTTAAGTAACTTAAAAGATTCAGCCACACATGAACTCTTCTTGCTAGATGTAATAGTACCCAAACTAACACTCTCTATCTTACGCACATATAGCCACTACACTGGAACCCTTTTAATCACTATTCCCAGAAGAAATGAATGAATTAAATACGTATATGAAAACTCTTGCGGAGTTCAGATATTACATAACATGTGTGCATGTCAAGCAGAAGTTAAAGCAAGAAATCAGGCATTCTCAATTTAGGAATCATGCTTTTATGAAATTCTTTACCATATTTAGGTTAACATGTGTCATTGTTTTGTCGATTCTTACGACCTTTTTTCCAAAATATCTGAACCCATTTTCTCATATCATCAATTTTTTATATTACCTTTACATCAATGATTACTTTATACTAACACCAATAGGTTTAGTTGGCATTCTTAAACGCAGTAGCTTCAAGTTTTAGAGCCATAAAAACGTAACCCGGCATGTGTACGCTGGATTTGCCACGTATCTATGCACTTTGAGTAATGATCCCCCAAGTGAGAATATGTATCACAAATCGAATATTATAGTAAATAAATTAAGTTAGAGAGAGAACGGTGGCTAGGTGTAACACCTACATATGTCGACGGGATAAATATCTTCTGATGAAATCAATTTCTTTAATTTAGGGTAAGGTCTTGCCCTTCAAGACCACTCTATATAAACAAGCACTACATGATCTCTAGTTCTCACCAAAGCCCGTGACCTAGCAATACGCACACAACCCTCGAGTACATATGCACAGCTATTTGTTCAACATTCATTAAAACTCTTCTTCTACTGATCTCTCACTGTACAGTATGCACCACAGCATGATCTTCACCATAACTTCAGTGCTAGAGCCTCTGATCATTCTAGTGTCCTTACTACTTATTATTCGGCCGTGATACACTATAATTAAGCCGGTAGTTGAGATGAATTGCCAGAGGCTACAGCTACCTCCTGGTTCGATGGGGTGGCCTTACATTGGCGAGACGTTGAGACTCTACACTCAGAACCCCAACACGTTCTTCACCACCAGACTCAAACGGTACAACGCAATCTTAGTGAAGTAGTTCTTTAGTTTATAATTGTAATGTCTAAATAGATTGATTATATGGTTCTTCAAGAAGAACTGATACAGCAGTTGAAGGAGTTTCTTTGCGTACTGTACTTGTTTTTCTTTGCATGCGTAGTATGTAGCCAATGTTGATTTTACCAATCATCTCTCTCTAACATCTAACTATGCATGTCGGTCTCACACAGTTATGGAGATATATTCAAGACCCACATATTAGGGTGTCCATGTGTTATGATCTCCAGTCCTGAGGCAGCCAAGAGTGTTCTAGTCAGCAGAGCCCATCTCTTCAAGCCAACCTATCCACCAAGTAAGGAGAAAATGATAGGTCCACAAGCACTTTTCTTCCACCAAGGAGCTTATCACTCCAATCTTAAGGCATTAGTTCAGTCTTCCTTTCATCCTAACAGACTCCGAGATTCGGTTCCCGAGATCCAGAGGATAGTTCTTGCTTTTCTTCGCACTTGGAGAAACTGCACCAACACGATCAACACTTTACAAGAGATGAAAAGGGTTGGCATCCTTCATACCTTTCCCTATTAGTCACTTCCACCATCTTAAAATTAAGATTGTTCAGCCAACGACTCTATTAACCTGCATGCATTATTTTTATAGTATGCGTTTGAGGTAGCAATGATATCAGCATTTGGAAGTAACAGCGAGGAAGTGGAGGTTGAAGCAATTAAAAATTTGTACCTCCAGTTAGAAAAAGGCTACAATTCTATGCCTTTAGATCTCCCTGGAACTCCTTTTCACAAAGCCATGAAGGTTAAACCCAATAAAAACTGAATGATTTTTTTTATATAAAGAAAACAAAGATCTGTGTTCATTTTTTATAAAAGTCTTTGGTATTCATATTTGATGGGTGACTTATATAATTTTTCAGGCAAGAAATCTTTTGGATGAGAAATTGAGGAAGTTTATTGAGAAAAGAAGAGAAGCTGGTGAAGATGGTGGCTTGCTTGGAGTCTTACTGGGAGCTGCAAACAGCAAAGACAACAACAACAATCTTAGTGACTCCCAAATTGCTGATAACATTATTGGTGTCATTTTTGCAGCTCACGACACCACAGCTAGCATCCTCACTTGGATCCTCAAGTACTTACATGACAATAAGAGCTTGCTCGAGGCTGTCCAGGTGATTAAGTTGAGCTAATTCTTTAGCTTCTTCAACGCAAAAAACTAAAATCATCATTGCTTAATGATTTTACACAAAAATGGTATACTTAAAAAGATGGTGATCTAATAAATATCTCTGAATTTATTTTATCTAGTAAATTTTTAGGGTTTTTGTGTTTTTCCTCTGAATTGCCTTTTCTTCTTCAAATTTTTCTGTTCATGTTATCAACACCTAGTAAAATTATTACACTTAAAAGGGACAGCCAGTGGATTGATTCATGGACAAGAGCTTTCGTGCGACGTCATTAACTAAAAAATTTCCCTGCTAAATTAAATATTAATCTTTTCATCTGCAGACAGAACAAGAGGACATTAGATGCAAAACACTAGATGAAAATCGAGAACTTACATGGAATGATACAAGATCAATGCCCTTCACCACCAGAGTAATTAAAGAGACTCTTAGATCAGCAAGCATACTATCTTTCACTTTCAGAGAAGCAGTAGAAGACATTGAATTTGAAGGATATTTCATACCTAAAGGATGGAAAGTTCTACCTCTTTTTCGAACCATTCATCACTCTCCTGATTTTTATCCTCAACCTGAAAAATTCGACCCTTCGAGGTTCGAAGCTCCTCCTAAACCACACACTTACATGCCATTTGGAAATGGAGTCCATTCATGTCCCGGAAGTGAGCTTGCCAAGCTTGAAATGCTCATCCTCCTCCATCATCTCACACTCAATTACAGGTATTATTATTAGTGCGTCACTATCTCATTGCTAGTCATCAATTTTGACATGTACAAATAGTAACATAAATAGCTCTCATAAGTCAAAACTGAGACATATCATAATATTGTTGCATGCAGGTGGGAAGTTGTGGGAGATGATGATGGAATCCAGTATGGACCATTCCCAGTGCCAAAACAAGGCTTACCTATAAGACTTGTCTCAATTTCAAGCCAGTAATGAAAGAGGCAAAATAAAGAATTGAGCCTCAATTGCATTAGCATTTTTGTTCAATGGGGTGACCACCAAATCCCTGTTGAGTTTTATGTCTCAACTCTATATTTCCAATCACAAAAAGTGTCCTTTTGAATTTGGATTTTTTGAATTTGGAGTCTTGACCCTGAACAAATATCACTGCTTGCAACCAATTCATATTATCATTTTTATTGTAATTAAAAATTACACAAACCACCAGTTACTTACATTCAAAAAAATCCTAAAATAACTTTATCTCCTCCGATCAAATTTTCATATCACCTCTCCGGGGTGGAGAGGAGGATCGTCTCTCTTACGGGATGATGCATCCCTCTTCTTCCACCCCTAGGAGCTCCTTCTTTCGGGTCAATTCCGCCTACTTTGATTGCTTTGCTGCCGCCGTCTCTGTCGCCAAGGTCGTGTGCATGTGGCCGGCCGATCTTCACACCGTTGGACTCCTCAACCCTCTCCGTGGTTGCATGCGCGCACATGGTCTGATTGTTCTAGATCGGTTGTCGGTTGCTTGTTGTGTGGCTATCCTCAGAATAAGGCTATGAACCTAGCCGTTTAAAGGTTCTAATCTAGTTGAAGTACTAGACGCCAGTAGAATTTGATGGTGACGGTGCCGTTATCGGCCTGAGTTTTCAACCGTTGATTTAAGAGAAGACTGAAGATGTAGTGTCTTCTCATGCTTTGTACCATCATGTATATTTCATCATATAATCATGTCAAGATTTGTACTCTTTTTCATGATCAAATGAAATGTACCCACTTCAATCAAAAAAATCCTAAAATATAAAAATTGTGAAAAAAAGAAATTTTTTTAGAATTGCCCTAGTCCCCAGAAAACATTTCTCAAATGCCCCACTTTTGAAAATCCTTTCTCGAATGCCCTAGTTTTAATTATTCCGGTTTTGTGAAAACCGGAATCCCTACAAATATGACAAATCCGGTTCTCTGAAACCCGGAATCAATAAAAACCAATGTATCCGGTTCTAATGAAACCGAATAGTTGTGAAATGTAACAATCCGGTTTCCACAGAACCGGAATCCTATTCGACATTAATTAGTTTCCCATAAAATCCTACGTGGAGCTGACGAGGCAGTCCAGTCAGCCAAAAAATACAATCCGGTTCTGCTGAAACCGGAATTATCTAATGAATCCGGCGTTCTTGAAACCGGTATTTTTGTCGGTAAAAGAGGACCCAGCAATAATGCATGCATGCATAATTTCTGTTCAATCCGGTTTTCCCAAAACCGGATTGCACAGAAATTTTTGACATTCGCTGAAACCGGTTCCATGCAGACAGGGACTATTGCATGCAGTCTGAATCCGGGTTTCCCAAAACCGGATTGTTCAGAAATAATACTGAAATAATTGAACAAAAGCCTGACGAAACTGAAAAAGGTCTGATAATTCCGGTTTTAATGAAACCGGAATCCTTAAAATGATTCCGGTCCAATGAAGGCCGGATTGTTTTGTTATAAATATTGCTCATTTTCCATTTCATCTTCATCCAACACTTCTTCATCGATAGAAAAAAAATTCTTCATCCGAAGGAGAGAATCTCCAGTATTATAGTAAGTTAGTTTTTGAAAAATTTTATTTATGTTTTTTGTGTATTTATTTTATTTATTAACGTATGTTTTATTTATTAACATGTATGTTTTATTTTATACAGAAATGGCAGATTTTGATTCAGACTCGATGGCTATGACAACGCTAGACACACTTGATATGAGTGTTGTAGATGAATACAACCGAGATGAGATGGAATATCTCGATGAACTTGACAATGAGGGTGTCGAATATGTTCCCGAACCAGAACATGTATTCGATATTCCAGCATTTAGTGATATTTCGGCATGGGATGCAAACGAACCAACTGATGAGTTCTTGGGCTCAAACTTTGGACAATTTGGATCTATTGGGATAGGGACAACATTTTCTAGAAAAGCCGATGCAATCTACGCAGTCCAAAAGTATTCTATATTGCATCGTGTCGAGTATCATACGAAAGAGTCGGACACGCACATATTGGTACTTCACTGTCGATATGGAGAGGATAGTTGCCCTTGGCGTATTAGAATTATAAAAAGGAAAAATGCATCCTACTGGGAAGTGAGGAAGTATAGAGGTGACCATACATGCAACGCTGACTTCATACCCAAATCAAATGTCCATTTGACCCGACATTTCATTGCAATGGACATTGGTCAAGTGATAAGTGAGAGGTTACGATTATCACCCGCTGAAATTAAAGCTCGGATATTCAAGGATTACGGGTTAGAGATTAGATACCTTATGGCTTGGCAAGCAAGACAGCAAGCACTGATTAATTTGTTTGGAGACTGGGACGTGTCCTTTCTATCCCCACATAAATCCGGCACCAATGAGGAACCCAGCATGCACAGTATGTATGCTCTAGCATAACGCTATACGACTTCCTCTGTCGCATCATCAGGTACCACTCTCATGTTTTCCAAAAACCATTTACGTTTAGCCAGAGTGGGAGATCTACCTGTATCAGGATAAGCCCCTAAAAGCTGTATGCACATGGCCTCCCAATCATGTTCCTCTTTTCCTGACACTACTGCTCCCTCAACAGGCAAACCAGTCAGCAAACCAACATCCTGTAGAGTGATCGTGCACTCTCCAACCCTCAAGTGGAAAGTATGGGTCTCCGGTCACCACCGTTCCACCAATGCACAAAGTAGTGACCAATCAATCTCTACATTCTGGATTTGCGTCCATGTGTAGAATCCTGCCTCAACGACATATCTCACGATTCTGGGATCCATAGGCCACATCTTTCGATGAACAAACTTCAAAGTCTTTCCTTTGTATACAAAAAATTAAATAACATTAAGATCACAATGAACAAATATAAATAGATTCGTATACATATAAATAATTACAAAAATTAAAATAGACTAACCGGATTATTCCACACTTCTTGCGTACGATGTGTGCGTTGTTGACTTAAAACCGAGTCATCAATTGGCCCGGGAGTCACAATTTCATCCAAATCCATCTAAATAAAAAATCATACATCCATTCAAATTATAAAATACAAACTACTTAAACACATATCACAATATAAATCTTACAATTACTAATTCAAACAAATAGAATTAGCAACTTACAAATGTAATCTAAATCATAGAGTACAATATCAAACTCAATTAAAAATATGTACAATTTACAACCAATTCAAAATCCCAATTCATATTCATAATTAACAAATCTAACAAAATCAAAACCTAAATTCTAACAAATTCATCGATATCCATAATCCTAACATCCTAAATTCCTAACTCAAAACCCTAAATTCAACAAAAATAAAACCCTAAATTCAAACATAATCAAAACCCTAAATTCTAACAAAATCAAAACCCTAAATTCTAATAAACCTATCAACATCTACAATCAAGAACAAAAATCAACACATTTCTAACAAAATCTAAGCGTACACATGACCAAAATTAAAAAACCCTAACCTCATAATTTTCGTCAAATCTTCCACCCATTTCGGAGTCTTAACTACGGAGCACGGGATGAATCGGACAACGGCTGGAGGAGGATGGGCGGCACGAATCGGACAACGGCGGCAGACAAGGGTGGCAGTGCTTGGATCGGCTGAGGCGGCTGGAGATGAAGCGAGGAATGAAAACCTCGTTTTAATTCGAAGCAATCCGGTTTCTATGGAACCGGTATCATTTCAAACTTTCCGGTTTCTATGGAACTGGTATCATTTAAAACTATCCGGTTTCTATGGAACCGGATTCATTTAAATATTACCGGTTTCTACGGAACCGGATTCATTTGAATATTACCGGTTTCTATGGAACCGGATTCATTGCTGACTGTACAATTTTATTTGCTGACTGGATTAAAATACATGGATCCGGTCGGAGGTAGTTAGATTTTTTAACTATCCGGTCTTGGCAAAACCGGATTTCTTTATTTTAAATATTTCCGGGTTTGAAGGAACCGGACATGTCACTTTTTTGAGGATTCCGGTTTTGACAAAAGCGAAATCATTAAAACTAGGGCATTTGAGAAAGGATTTTCAAAACTGGGGCATTTGAGAAATGTTTTCTGGGGACTAGGGCAATTCTAAAAAAATTTCTGAAAAAAATGAAAAACAAAACCATCGAATCCAGATTCTCAGCAACCTGTTTTGTTCTTCTTCGTTGTTGAATCGATCGAATGCGACACGGCCATCATCAGCTTTCTCCATTTCACCTCCACACTCAAAATGTCCAGCTGTTCATTCGATTTGTATAAAGTTAAGATCTTTTCGAAGCTAGGTCGCGCCTCACAATCAAAGGTACCTCCTTTTTCTTGTATGTAATGTTTTTTGCGATTTAGATGATGAGTTTTTGTACTTAGTGTAGAAATTGATAAAGGGTAGTAGGAGATGGGGAGTTTTAGGTCAATTGCGGAATCGATCAACTGGGGAGCATACTGTGATTTTGAGAAGCTTTATTGCTTCTTCTAATGGAGCCTGTTATAATTTCAACTCCAGCTCTGATGTCAAGTACCTCCTTGCCAATCCCGCGATTCGCCGATTGTTTTCTACCGAGTCTCCTAAGAAGAAAAGTAGGTATCTTTATCTTTGGGTTGTTTGAACTTATGGTATCATATTGGTTGATTATTTTGTTCTAGGGGGCATACCAAATATGAGCTTAAATCGGACTCCAAAGGTGAATGTTAAATATGTGTTTCGTATCGTACTTATTGGCATAGTACTGGTTGATTATTTTTTTCTAGGAGGCTTCTTTTTTATAGTTTTTCTTGCTGCCTTCTAAAGTTTAATTAATGTTTGCGTTCAGAGGAATCGAGTAGCGGTGACAAGAATACTTTGCGAGATTCTTTCATGAAGACGTTTCAGAATTTTATCACTCTTTTGACTATTGTGCTTATTCTCTCATCCTTCTCATTTGGTCCCAAAGAAGAACAAGGTGATGACTTATGACAATTCTGATCATGAAAGAAATGATAAATTATTATAAGTTATATTTTTACAACAAATGCTTCATTAACTATTTATTATGATATGATGTTTGCTTGTTTCTTTTCAGATTAGTTTCCAAGTGTTCAAAATTAAACTTCCCCGGGGGAAGATGCTTATGAGATGACGAAGCCATGCAGCAGCAAGACTGTGATTATAATAGACACTGGAGTCAGAGAATGGGTAGCCAAGGCATACGAAACACAGTATAGCTGATTGAATAGCACAAGAAACAAGTGGCAGAGATCGCAGAGCTATTGCTTGAAAAGGAAATCCTGCACCAGGATGACCTGCTACAAGTTTTGGCTGAGCTGCCTATCAAGCAAACTTAGCAACAAACTATGACGTTTTCAAGCAAGGGTTTCGAGCAGAAGAGGTTATAAGCACCAATGTTCCATCCCCAGCTGCCCAGCAGTAGCTGATGAAGATGAAGCGTCAACTCCATGTATTTGCACATTTCAGACCACAGCACTGAACTCTTGCTGTGACCTGCTGACACTAACCTTAAAAACTTGTACATTTAGTCAAATATTCTTTTACACTCCACAAGAAATATATTTTCAAAATACATATTCTCTAACTTTTTTGAATGGCATAATTCTCATAGTTGAAAGTGTTTTTAAGTGTCCATTTTCACTCATTCTTCATGTGGAGAAAATCACACTTCAAATAAAATATCAAATTTATATTTTCCATAAATCATTCATGTTTTGATTATATCTCCTTACTGGAATCTGATTTCTTGCATTTCCCACATTACCAATAATTGAATATTTGTTAACAATAAAATTCACCAATTTTGTATATTATCTGCATTAATTACAATACATAAAAAGGAGAATTATCATGAGCAAAAGTTTCTCCAGTTTTACAATCCATAATATAGAAAACTGTGATTTTTCATGATTACCAAAAGATTTCACCATATCAAGAACATTTAATTCAGCATACATTTTCCAGCCCACTATATTTAACTTCACCAACCTCACTCTCCATATCCTCCATTTATAATCTACACACATTATCATTCTGTTCTGCTTCTGCATTGCTCTGTTTTGTTTGACATGGGTGTCAATAGTAGAGTGATGCACATTGCCTGCGTGACCCTTCTTCTGTCGTCGGTTTCCGTCGTCAATGCTAAATTTCTTGGTCCGTACACCGGCGGTCCGTGGCAGACTGCTCATGCCACTTTCTACGGTGAAATGGATGCTAGAGAAACCATGGGTACTTGCCAACACTTTCATCCTTCAAAGTTAAATTTTTTGTTAAACTTTTTGTGTCTAGAGTTGAGTTTTCTAAAACAATTGATTTAAATTCTGATGTGTCTAGTAGTAAAACATTTGCTTATGTTGTTTGATTTTTTGTCACATGGTTCCTAAGTGTAAGGTCACATGAATTAATTTACTGTCAATAATTTTTTCTGTCGATCAGGAGGAGCTTGTGGATATGGAAACCTGTACGAGACGGGTTACGGAGTACAAACAGCGGCGCTAAGCACGGCCTTGTTCAACGAAGGCTACAGCTGCGGTGCGTGCTTTGAAATCAAGTGCATAAATAAGGCTGGCTGGAAATGGTGTCTTCCAGGAAATCCTTCTATTTTCATAACAGCTACTAACTTCTGTCCTCCGAACTGGGGTATCCCTAGTGATAATGGTGGCTGGTGCAACCCTCCAAGACAGCATTTCGACCTTGCTAAACCAATGTTTGTCAAACTAGCACAATACAAAGCTGGCATTGTCCCTGTCCACTACCGCAGGTATCCATTCCAAGTCACTGTTCAATAACTTTATTAACCGAAAAGTATTTATAAGAAAAACTTCATGG
>QZGG01003736.1:0-20828 GCA_006409495.1 Sedum album | reverse complement strand
GCTTGCTTTGTGTGCTATTCTTGTATTTTTATTTATGTTCACGCTTATTGATGCTCATTTTGATGGTTTATAGGTTGCTGAATGTAAGCTAGGTAACGTTCAAAGATAGCATAAGACCAAGCATCAAAATCAAAGCCGAATCCTTCTCAACACCCCAATCCTTCACACGATCAGAGTATACTAGATTTTGATACTCCTTTGTCGTAAGACCTTGCTGACCAGGCACCAGTGACAATCATGGATCAATCAAATGAAAAGCGAGCAGTGTATGTAGCTCTCTTGTAAGCGAATGAAAATCGAATTTCAAGATCTTTTACAGCGCTTATATATAAAAAGCGTTGTAATTTATAGTACTTTAGACAGCGTTTATATGCATAAGTGTTGTCATATATCATTTATAACAGCGCTTATTATGTATAAGCACATCCAACTTCGATCCATTTTGTCTAACCAATCACTAACCAATCAAACATCCGAAATTCAAATACCTACAGAAAGAAAAATAAGACAAACAAAACGATTAAATTATGGATATTGATAAGCGCACCTAAATAAATAATTCGCACAAATATACAAGAAAATTATTTCTTCTAAACAAGACGGAAAAAGATGACTTACTAGGTTGAGAATAATTGATGTTCGGAGGTAGACGACATGAGGTTATGATACATAAAAAATCAAATCGGGTAAAAACCTAAAAAATTGAATCGACGATAAATAATTTAACAGCGCCTAGAAAAACATGTGTTATTAAAATCGAATATATAACATCGCTTTTCCTGTAAGTGCTGTAATATATAAATCTTTTCCTATAAGCGCTGTAATTTAAAAGCGGCTGTAGTAAGAACAGTTAACGACGCTTATTTTCAAGTGCTGTTAAAAATAAGCTTTTAACAGCGCCTATATAGATAAGGGTTATTAAATATCACCTTTGCAGCGCCTGCTAAGAGAGGAAGGAGGGTGATAAGGCACTTTCATATGATATTTTATGTCCTTTACACTATGCTTGTTTGTATATTTTCTCGTATAAGATTACGCTTTTGGTGTAGTGACGAGCACGTCGTTGAGTGCTGCAAATTTGTCCCGACTCTCCTACTAGTATAGTATTGGTAAGCTGGGGTCAAATCCACAAGGAACGGTGAGAAATCTTCTTTTATCTACAACTAAAGATTGGGGTTTGTGAGTATGAGCAAGTAAAAGAAAAGAAAACAGTTGCGCAAGTGAAACTGGCGCACAATCAGACAGCAGTTACGAAAGATGTTAACAAATATAAAAGAGATGAGCTCGGTTCAGATTCTTCACTATGAATTTCCATGTTCATCATTGATCTCTAAAGATACATGATATAAAGTTCACGCCAGTTAAGGTCCTGTCACAGCTTAATAACCTACACATACATTCCAGTCAAGGTCCGTATGATATTATTATTCAATTCTAGTCTAGTCAACCATGAATCCGGTCAAGGTAGCTATCAACTATTCTAGTGTCACTCCTATCATTCACAATCACGTACTTCTAATAGTTTAACTATAGATAATAGATTCTACAACTAAGTCTGCGGTGCAGGGCTTCGCTTAATTGTCTAACCTAATTATCATGCAATTGAGCTTGGAATAATAATACTAAACTTATCATGCAATTAAGAACAAAACCTCAAAACATGTCATTCATAGATCTGAATCCAAACCGAGTTCAGTAAATTAGCTACTCATACTGAATGTATACATCTCAAGAATAAATATTGAACAACTAAAGTAACAAAGCAAATCTAAGTGACGCGTCGTCTGGCTCGCGGTCAGCAGCTTGCGCAGCATATGTATGATTTCCATGAAGCTTTGTATTTATACTCTTGCCTCCTAGGGTTTTCACGAATATTTAGGCAAGAAAATATGTAGGAAATCATCTTTATCTCTAAAAAATCAGCTTTGAGAATATCTTGATCCGGATATTTCGTTGATTGATGACGTCATCGTTCTGCTCTGCTGTGCGCGACCCATACTCGCGCGCCATACTACTCGCGCGCTCGTTGGTCTTTGGCTCTTTGTCACTTTGTTGTCTTTTGTTCCGAGATTCAGCCTTCTTGTTACACTTTTGTTCTAACTCTTCTTTTAAACCTGAGATATAAAACTACACCAAAAGCGTAATCTTATACTAAAATATGTTAGAATCTAAGCAGTGTAAAGGACTTAAAACAGCATACAAAAGTGCTCTATCAAATCCCCCACACTTACTCTTGTTCGTCCCTGAACAATCCGGCTTCCTTACCTCTTGTGTAATGTACGCGTGAATGTTGGACTTACTGCGCCACATGCCTGCGCCACTCACATAGCCTGCGCAACTGTGACTATACAACACAAAACTGATTTAAGTAATTATTCAAACCTTGTTTTACCTCTCTTGTGGAATGCATACCAATTCGGATGATTGGGAGATAGTCCTGTTTAAGCACCGGTCACCGAATTCTTCTTGATTCGCAATTGTTTGGTTATTCATGTTCACTTTCTCTGATACGTGATTGATTCGCATCCTTAGGGTTTCTGAGCTTTATGTCTTTGACGCTTCACTTTTTTTTTCTCGGACAGTTTGATATACACTTCGTTGCACGATTTATTCTTTTCATTGTTTCGGCCTTTTGAGCTTTAACTTTGAATTGCATCTTTCTGGTCCGGCTATCATTCTTCCCTAGAACGGTTTCCAATCATGGCCTTCGGATAGCAGCTATGGAACCGCGCCCCGCTCTCGCTTCTGACCAGTTGCGCGCAAGTCAGGCCGCGTGTTTGCAACCGCGCACCCTTTCCTGAGCAACTAACTTAAGCGAAGACGGTATGTTTTCCCGTCTCGTCACGCCATTAGGGTTTCGCCTTCGGCATCTGCGTGACTAAGCTTGCTCTTTATCCTTTGACCGCGAAGTACCAACCTCCACGAATACTCATAACCATACAACCGCTCCTCAAGTTTGGTTCGGTCGACTGCTTCTCTAGGACGTTTCTATCAGCTCCACATCCGTCTTTATTCCACTCAAGAGAACACACAAAATTCGAAAAAATAAACAAAAATTCAGAATATGTCATATATGCATAAATTACGCAGACGCGCGAGTAACGCATGTAGGTCGCGCACGCCAATGTTTTTCGCGCACAATTACCTCTTGAGATGTCACATTCAGATAGTCTAAACTAAAAAAACTAAAAATTTAACCTAAACTTTTCCTAAGATAGATGCACTACTACCCCCCACACTTAAACAAAAACGTGTCCTCACGTTATGCACAAGTAGTAAAGAAGGCAGAAGTAATGCATGCATGTGACAATTCGCACCGGATATAAACATGAGTAAAACAGTTTAGAAAAATAGTCAACCACCGATTAAGTCAAACACCGATTGAAATTAAAACACCGTTCAAAACATAATACCAAGTCAAAATAGATGTGTTTTAAGACAAACAGTTCAAATAGTCAGCCACCGATAAGTGCATTACACCGATCACAATAATATTGAAAAAGATGTTGAAAAGGACCGGGAGAGATCTTCAATCGGATCTTCACTCTGCAGCGCATACTCCTTTGGGATTGGGTCTCCAACACGCCATCCTCTGGGTGGCGTCAAGTACAGGTTGGCACCCTGTGGCGCCATGTACTCCATAACTCGCTGGGCGTTGAACACCCAGCGTTCATCAATCTGAACTTGTGGCTCTGGCGCGCCACTCCCTTGTGCGCTAGATTCTGCTCGCGCACGCTCACACCTGCGCCTGCTCCTTCTGGGCACCACTGGCTCTTGCGCCACTACCTCTGGCACAGCCCTGACATTCTCCAAACCGGGCCGATAGCTCTAATACGCAGTTCCATCCGCGCGAATCCTAATTCCCTTGTACAGACGCATCTTCTGGCGCGTCAAAAACTCTGCCCGAACAATGGTATGCTCGTCTGTCCAGGGCTCCATGTGCAGCGCAAGCAGGAAGTGCGTGATCAGTCCTTCGCACAACAATGGTCCCTTCATGCTCACCACTTCCCAGTAGTTGGTGAGCAGGCGCGTGTAGCGCAACTTCTTCCCATAGTAAAGACCCTTGAGGACCTCCATGTCCAGCAGTCCCGGGCGTTGTGATCCATTGTAACGCCCCAGAATAGAGTGGGAAATCAGCCTATGAAGATAGAACATCTTCGGGTCTAGGAATTCGGTACCGAGGCTTCGTCCACCCGCATAGGACTTGCTTCCATCAGTCCAATCATCCCAGGCCTCCTGATCCGTATGCTCATCCACTGCTGCGCCAGGCATCCTGTCAAATCCCATGACCACGCCAAACTGGGATGGCGTGGCCTCGTAGTACACGCCCTTGTGGCGGTACCGGATCCTATCTGTAAGTCCCTCATATGATGTGAGGAATTCCAGTACATCCTCCACATCTGTATCTGAGGACAGCTCCATGAACGCTCCCCATCCAGTTGCGGTGAAGGCCGCATGCACTTCCTCATAGATCCCCATCTCACGGAGGAACTCCTCATCAACGAAAAACTGTAGGTAGCACCTCGCACCTACTGTACATTCTGTACTTGATTTCAAAATCTAATTTCTCGGACTAGTCTCTGCAGATCGACATAGTAGGCAGCAAAAACACGGAACAACTGAACTGGAGCAAAATTGAATGTTTCTGGGTACTAGAGCAAAATTGAATGTTTCTGGGTACTGGAGCAAAATTGAACTGGAGCAAAAACATTCAAACTGAACTAAAGCAAAACACGAAACAACTGAACACGCGCGAGCACTATGCAGATCTAGATCTAATAACTTCTACTGCAAAATTGAATCACTAAATCTTCTCCAAATGAACTGAAATTTTGACAGTGGAGTACCTTTGTGGAGATCTACGTTCTGGCAGAAAATTTTCTGATTCTGGGTACCCAGGGGGCGGCGGCGCGGCGGCGGTGGCGGTGGCTTTGGGGTTTTGTGTTTAGAGAGATAAGTTGAAAATGAAATGTAACACAAAATGAACCCCATATCACATATTTATAGTACAAAAAGCCCATATGCATGCATGGCCCAAAACTACTTGGGCCCAAAACTAAAACTAAACCTAAAAACTAAGACTAAAACTAAACAAAAACTAAACACACACAAAATCACGACAATAAAAACTAAGTTAAGTTTGTCGGGGTACCTCCCGACGAGTGCTTTGTTTAGCTTCGTTAGCTCGATGCAAGTTGTGCACTTATAGCGCACGGATCTCCTCCCCCACACTTGAACTTTTGCCTAGATCCTTAGCTTCATTGTTTCTGCATGGCAAAAATTCAAGTGAGTTAGTATCAGCAGATAGAATATAACTAATATGATCGGAGGAAAGAGAAACAGAAAATGCGAAGTCTCGCTTATTAGGCCCTTCAGATGCGCGAGACTGTGCGCAGGTTAACTCTCGCGTGTCCTTGAGTCGCGCAGCCCTGTTCTGCAGTACCATCCTGCGCACCTTCTCCGCATTCCGATGCTGCTCCCATGTGTCATATTGTTCACGACCTCGCTCTCTATTTCTTTTATCCAGAGGCTTCATCTTTGTGTTATTCTGGCGCGCCATAGGTATTTTCTTTTGGTTGGCGCGCAACATCTCAGCATATGTCTCTTTAGGTCCGGATGCCTTGTCTCTGAATTTGCGCTTCTTGTCATGTAATATCACAATACCGTTTCCAACGTCAATGCATGCTTGCGTGGTCCTCATAAATGGTCGGCCGAGCAAAACTGTTTCCCTTGACTCGATATTCGGCTTGTCCATGTCAACTACGTAAAAATCTGCGAAAAACTTGAGTCCGCTAACATGTGTCAATACATCTTCAATTTTACCCTTCGCTTCGGTCCGTGAGTTGTCCGCAAGTAATAAACCGATGTCAGTAGGCTCGACAGGTCCCATAGATGATGCAGAGTATAGCGAGTAGGGTAGTAAGTTCACTGAAGCTCCTAGGTCAAGCATGCACTCGCTAGCAAATGTGTCCCCAATAGTGCATGGAATAGTGAAGGTTCCTGGATCAGCAAGCTTCTCTGGTAAGTCCGGAGCCAGACACAGCTTTAAACTAGCTTGGAAATTATTCAACATGATGTCCACATTCTGCTCTGGTGCGACAGGAACTACTCGCGTGAACACTGGTGCGCCATCAGTGGCGCACGTGTCAACTGGCGCACTAGTTTTGTCCAGTTGTGGTGCGTCCATCTGAACCATGATGACACTCCCCTTCGAGTTCTGAATAACCTGAGAAGGCAGACTGCCGTCACTAGCCTTTAATTCGTTCACAGTAGTGGCAATCTGAGTGAGCTACTTTTCTATCAGTTTAAAACTTTTGTCATTCTGCTCTTCGTTCCTTCGCACCATTTCAGCTAGCTGCCCCACAATATCTTCTAATGTTTTCTTCAGCTGCTGGTTATATTGCGCTGGCCCTTCAGCGCGTTTGTGCGGCGGGTTGTAGGAAGCAGGTGGCGTGTAAGGTCGTGCGCCAGTGGGAGCATTAGGTTGCGCGCGCCAATCAGTCCGCGGTCTTTGGAAGTTCTACTCGTTCTTCCAACTGAACCCGTTCTCAGCTAAACCGAACCTAAGCTGTCCTTGCCTAGCTTGTCCATTACTCCACCCTCCTACAGCGTTAACATCTGCGTGTTCTTCAAAAAGGGAGGGGCATGCGTCTGTCAGATGGTCTGTGGCGTGACAAAACTCGGATGGTCTAGTATCGGCGCTCTGCTTCATCATCAACTTATGCATCATATCCTTAAGCTCTTTGATTTCTCCAATAACGTCTACTTGATGCAGTGATCTAGCGTGATTATTCTCTAAAGGCACTTGATATCTGACTTGGTCCGCGGTGTCTTCTATCAACTTCCATACATCCTCCGGGTACATGTTCCTCACATTGCCTCTTACGCAGGCATTCAGCAATCTGAGTTCCATCTCAAGAAGTCCATTGAGGAAGTTCTCGATCAGCACATTTTGCGGGAGTCCATGATTGTAGCAGTTCGCTTCAAGTTCCCTGAACCGCTCGTAATATTCTAATAACGCTCTCCATGCAACTGCTTCGGCGCGGCTAGCTCTCTTCTGAGTAGTGACACCTTAGCCGCAGGGTAGAACTTATCCAAGAACCGTTCCTGCAACTCGGGCCACGTCCTTATTGAATCGGGTGCTAGCCCCATTAACCATTGTCTAGCTGAATCACATAATGAGAATGGGAAAGCTCTCAACTTCAGCAATTCTGGGTCCTCGTTCCCATTCCTCATGTTGTCGCAGATGGCCGCGAACTCTCTTACGTGTTTTAATGGGTTTTCCTGGCCACACCGTGAAACTTGGGTATGTTGTGAACTAGCTGAGTCCGTAGTTCGAAGTGGCCATCCGGGGGTAGCACGATGCACCAAGGTTGGTTAACGGCTTAAGGAATAGACATCTCCTTAATGGTGCGTCGCGCCGTTGGTTGCACAGGTACGTGCGCGACTTGTGGTGACGCATGTACATCCATGTCATTCCTCGATAAATCAGCATCCATTCTGAACTCTAAGTCTCTGAGTACTTCTCTTCGGATCGCTTCGAGTTCAGATTGGGGTTTGTGAGTATGAGCAAGTAAAAGAAAAGAAAACAGTTGCGCGAGTGAAACTAGCCCACAATCAGACAGCAGTTACGAAAGATGTTAACAAATATAAAAGAGATGAGCTCGGTTCAGATTCTTCACTATGAACTTCCATGTTCATCATTAGTCACTAAAGATACATGATATAAAGTTCATGCCAGTTAAGGTCCTGTCACAGCTTAATAACCTACACATACATTCCGGTCAAGGTCCGTATGATATTATTATTCAATTCTAGTCTAGTCAACCACGAATCCGGTCAAGGTAGCTATCGACTATTCTAGTGTCACTCCTATCATTCAAAGACACGTACTTCTGATAGTTTAACTATAGATAATAGATTCTACAACTAAGTCTACGGTGCAAGGCTTCGCTTAATTGTCTAACCTAATTATCATGCAATTGAGCTTGGAATAATAATAGTAAACTTATCATGCAATTAAGAACAAAACCTCAAAACATGTCATTCATAGATCTGAATCCAAACCTAATTATCATGCTACTCATACTGAATGTATACATCTCAAGAATAAATATTGAACAACTAAAGTAACAAAGCAAATCTGAGTGACGCGTCGTCTGGCTCGCGTTGGCAGCTTGCGCACGGCTAGGTCTGAATTCTGCCCTGAGCCGCTTTTTCCCCTCTGCGCAGCATATGTATGATTTCCATGAAGCTTTGTATTTATACTCTTGCCTCCTAGGGTTTCCACGAATATTTAGACAAGAAAATCTGTAGGAAATCATCTTTATCTCTAAAAAAATCAGCTTTGAGAATATCCTAATCTACAAAAACAGACTTAGAAATACTCTTTGCGCGTGATGACGTCATCGCTCCAGATATTTCGTTGATTGCTGACGTCATCGTTCTGCTCTGCTGTGCGCGACCCATACTCGTGCGCCATACTGCTCGCGCACTCGTTGGTCTTTGGCACTTTGTCACTTTGTTGTCTTTTGTTTCGAGATTCAGCCTTCTTGTTACACTTTTGTTCTAACTCTTCTTTTAAACCTGAGATATAAAACTACACCAAAAGCGTAATCTTATACTAAAATATGTTAGAATCTAAGCAGTGTAAAGGACTTAAAACAACATACCATGGTCTATCATGAAGTTTTGTATTTCAGGAGATTTTATGAGCTAAGGATGAATATGCATTAAAGATAGATGTTTAGAAGCTTATTTTGCAGCAAGAAACAAATAAGAAAGAATTGTAAAGGTCCGAGCAGAATGCAGGTGCGCAACCTTGGTCGCTCACAAGTGAGTGGCGCGCAAGTCGCTCACTCACAACTAAGTCGCTCGCCAGTCGGTCGCGCGCAAGACAAGTTGCTCGCTCACGCGCAAGAGAAGTCACGCACCACAGACGATAACGTCAGCAAACGCGGTGATGACGTCTCCAACTCGCAGAATATATTTTATGCGAGATTTTACGTATAAACATGGAAATCAAAGATTATCTCTTTCCTATTTTGAACTTAGAAACCCTAGAAGCTTGCATATAAATACAAAGCTTGAAGATGTGCAAGAGGACCACCATACTCCAGCCTACGGGCCGTCCGGCCAAACCAAGTTAGAAGAGACGCGCAAGAGCTAAAGCCAGTGACAAAGCGACGCGCAGCAAGGGACCGACGCGCAGATTGACAGCCTACGCTGAGTTTTTTTGTTTCACTATTGTTGTTTATTATACAGACTTTGAGATGTTTAATAAAAGCATGTCTAGCTAACTTGCTTTATCAGTTTAGACTTTGACTTGTGAACATTATGTTTTGAGGTTTTGTTCTTAATTGCATGATAAGTTTAGTATTAGTATTCTCAATTGCATGATAATTAGGTTAGACAATTAAGAAAAGCCTTGCACCGCAGACTTAGTTGTAGAATCTGTTATCTATCGTTAAACTATCAGAAGTACGCGACTGTGAATGATAGGAGTAACACTAGAATAGTCGATAGCTACCTTGACCGGATTCGTGGTTGACTAGACTAGATCGAGTAATAAGATCATACGGACCTTGACTGGAATATATGTGTAGGTTATTAAGCTGTGACAGGACCTTAACCTACGTGAACATTATATCATGTATCTTTAGTAACCGATGATAAACATATGTTCATAAAGATAAGTCTGAGCTGATGGCATCTCATAAATTGTTAAGCAACTTAGTAGTAGTGCGCTAGTGTAGTCACGCGTGTTTGTTTTCTGTTTTCTTTCCACTTGCTATTAAACCCCCAATCTTGTTATTTACTTTGTAGATAAAAGACGACTTCTCACCGTTCCCTGTGGATTCGACCCTGACTTGCCTAGACTATACTAAGGAGGAGAGAGGGATAAATTTGCAGCACTCAACGACGTGCTCGTCAGAGGGGCGACCTATCTGACTAGATTTTGTAAGGAGAGAAGCACCTCTCAAACTTTATCGACAATTGAGTTTACCGAAAAAGACATCCAACGGGTTCGAACAAATCAATTTGGAAAAGTGCACTTTGTTTGGCAGCAAGAACACGAGTTCTAATTACTTATCTCAACTGGAATCATGTGCTTGCAGAGTCGAAGAACCTGGTGTGGAGCGATATGAAGGTAATAATAAAAATGTGATTTTTATTATTTGACATTTTATGTTTGAAGTGATTCTTGTATTGATGTTCTTTTACATATCAATTTATATTTTGATACTATATATGCAATACGTTTGAAATGATTCGTTCTTTTTACTTGTTTTATCTACGGGCAAAATTTGATGTATCAGATGCTCACAAGAATCAAGATCTGAGACAAGTGGGGATCTCGTGGAGAAATTTGAAGACAATCCTTAAAAAGATTACATCAAGGGTCGGAAGAAAGAAGAAGATGCCACTCTTGTTATCAATTCATTACTCCGGATCAGTGGGCGGAGTTTGTGGCTTGGAGGAGAAGCGAAGAATTTGAAAAGGAGGGCTTGAGACCTGCCAAAAGAGCATGCCTCAACAGTATTACCATGCTACTTTTCGAGGCGGAAATATGCGCGATGAAGAACTCCTGAAAAAGAGAAATTTGATCAGCTTCAGGCCAACGATGACTGTGATGTAGAGACCATTACAGTTGAGAGGGACGAAGTATGGAAGAAAGCCAGACAGATAAAAACTGGTGATTATGTGAACGAGATAGCAGAAACTATTGTTGCAAAAGTTGTAAGTCTTCTTTTGTCTATTTGATTATTTGATTGATATTTTAGAAGAATATTACTTGTAATTATATTTATTTATCTTTATGTAGGCCGAGACAAAGAAGGAGGCATCAGCTGGACATTTTGTTTCTCAGGGGCGGATGATATACTTACTCAGGCAATCGGAAAACCTGAGTATCTAGGACGTACTCGAAGCGTTGGGATGGCGGTGGGCTGAAAAAAGTATTTCTCAAAGGTTCGACTTCTACAAAAGGGACCACAAATGTCCTGCAACAACCTTGGGGGAGTCATATTAGCTCATCTCATCAGCCCATTCATCGCCTGACGATGATATTTTCTATACAATCCCCAAATTACAAAATTTTGTTAACAGATATTTACTTTTAGGGGTAATTGTAGGGAACCACCATTATAATACCGTGTCTTGCAGTAAACCACCATTTTAACAACTAATTGCGAAATGAGTATAATAATAGCTCCGCTATCAAAAAACCACCACTGACACTATTCCGTTAAAACTTCCGTTAAGTCCGTGTACACGTGGAAATAAAATATTATTTTATATTTAAATTAATTTTCGAAAACCACTATTATAATTACAGTTTTACGAAAAACCACCATTTTAAAACTTATTATCAGAATACTACCAACTGCACTGTTCATGCTAGATCAGATGCTTATATGATAATTTTACTCGCTAATAAGTATTTACTAGCTACATGGTGCTTCAATTTAATCTCGATGGAAGTCAATGAAGAAAATAATGTTAGAAAATGCAAAAGAAAACTCTTGTTTGAGAGTTTATTATCAATTTTTAATGATTATCGACTGCATGGTTCAAATATAAATAATTTTCTAAGTTTATCATATGAAATATGATTTATTATATCACTTTTTTTCAACTCTAATCGTTATGCTATATTGATCTTAAAGATCGACTCTAAGCTAAAATATAATAGCTTCTCACCACACCCGCAACTGCAAATATGTTTCCATTAGGTTTCGTGTCTAGTGTGGATTATAAATCAATACACGATTACTATCTTACTAATCAAAGATAGCCACAATCGTAGCCTCAACCTCATTCCCTAGCGTTACCTATATATTCAGATGGTGGTTCTTGATAATTGAGATATTATAATAGAGTCATTTTGTAGTTATTTGTTAAAATGGGGTTTTTTGCAAAACAAGATATTATAATGGTGGTTTTTCAAAATTGTCCGAATTAAAGTTATATACCCACGGGCCGTATGGCGCTTGTTTTACAATTTCTAACGGAGTTGTGAAAATGGTGGTTTTTTGATAACGAAGCTATTATAATACACTCATTTTGCAATTAGTTGTTAAAATGGTGGTTTACTGCAAAACGGGGTACTATAATGGTGGTTTACTGCAATTACCCCTTACTTTTATATACTTGATGTAGACGGTTTAAAATGTGTGTTCTTCATCGACGATGAGCGTGATGGCTCTCGGAGGATGGTTGCATATGGTCTTGTTTTGCCTAGGAGAATAGTGCAGTATATCTTCATTGTTGATCATGAAGTAAAGTCATCATTGCATTATGCAATCGACCCTAGTAAGCCGATCCCGCATCCATTGGTGCAGTTGAACACTGTCTGAGATGCGGTGAATGCAGTTGTACCGTGGCCTAAGTCGTTGGTCGAAATTAACAGAAAGGTACGTGAATATATTTAACTTCATTTATCTTTTTTAATGTAAATTTTATCTTTAAACCTTAATTTACTTTACTATTTTATTTTCAGGCATATAATGATTGTAAATATGGATTTATATATCGACGAACCTGAGTTTGCACACTTAGGATCACATGTCAGATGCATTACCGCCGTGCAAATCAGCAAGAAGTCGCACTATCAATCTTTATACCAAGTGAAGTCTATGGTGATGATGTATGGGCTCACTTGTAAAGGATGCTATTGTTGAAGTGTTAAAGTTGCGAAAGATTGGAGATACGGCGCTTGAATTATACATGAGGTATTACTTCCATTCATCATGCACTATTATCTAAAATAAATTTGAAATTCAATATTATTTCTAATTTAAATCGTTTGCAGTTATCTTTTCCATGAGTTTGGATGCTGTGTGTCCTTTTTCTAAGACAAAATCCGGTATATTGGCTAGATCCAATGGCTGGCTCGGTTCGATTGGATGTTCGGCGGTTAATTGAAAAGTAAGTGTAAAATATTAATTATTTATTTTCATTTTAATTTTATACTTTACATGTCACTAAACATTTGTTGTGCTTTGAACTCTAGGAGCTTTCAAAACATTCAAATTATGAATGGATCATCTTCACAATCCATATCAACTACATGGATAACAGTCGGGTAGTTAATATAATTTCTAGCAAATATTTTACACTTAAAGTTTTTATTTTAAATATACTAACATCATGTGTTTGTATTTTTGTAATGTCCACAACAACCAGAGGCAACGATCTTAAGTGGTTATTATTGCATAAGATACGTTCAAGACATCATTAAGTATGTCCAAGAAAATAATGGAGAACTCCACGATAATTTCATTGATGTAAGTTTCATCTTTTTCTTTGTCTTTTTAAAAATATAATACAATTTACATTTATATAATACGTGTTTTGATGTGAAAATAGGTGTTTCCCAATGGTCGGTAAAGTTACCCGTCTTATATCATGAACGAAGTAAGGGACGAATTCACCTATTACATTCATGAGTGTCCGTTCAAGATTATCAATGGAATTGATGAGGTAAGTTATAAAATTATACAATATCTATGTTTTAATGCATGTTGTGACAAGTTTTGTAACTCATGTAATTTTTTTGTATAGGTTTAAAAAGAGAATTCAAAAAGAAGCTATGCATCCTTTTGTATAGATTTGTAACATTTGATTTCTAAATGTGAATTTGATTGCAAGTTAAGGTAACTTTTGATGTTTTGTTCAATCCTGTGAAATGAAAAATGATCATCTTTTGCGGTGTTTGGTTTTTTGTACAATGGAACAAGTCTGTCAAATTCTTGAAAGAACCTTTAACAGCGCCTTTACTACAAGCGCTGCTAAATATTCTCACTACAACCGAATTTCTAAACATCTTAACTAAATAAGCGCTATTTAAAGATTTATATATAACAACACTTATAAGAAAAGCGTTGTTATAGATTCGGTTTTAACAGCGCATGTTTTACAGACGCTGTTAAATTATTATTCGCGATTTAATTTTTCTAGGTTTTACCCGATTTTGACTTTTTATGTATCTTAACCTCATGTCATCTCTGCCTCCGAACATCAATTATTCTCAACCTAGTAAGTCATCTTTTCCCATCTTGTTTAGAATAATAATATTCATGTATGTTTGTGCGAATTATTTATTTAGATGTGCTTATCAATATCCATAATTTAATCATCTTGTTTATCTCATTTATCTTTTTGTAGGTATTTGAATTTCGGACAATGTTTGATTGGTTAGACAAAATGGATTGAAATTGGATGTGCTTATATATAATAAGCGCTGTTATAAATGATATATGACAACGCTTATGCATATAAGCGCTGTCTAAAGTACTATAAATTACAGCGCTTTTTATATATAAGCGTTGTAAAAAGATCTTGAAATTCGATTTTTTTTATAAAAATAAATTTAACTCTTTAACAGCATTTAATATTAATAAGCGTTGTTCTATATATTTAATGACGTGATTGGTTGATTCGGTTTCACGCAGATTTATATCCCAATATTTGATTAATTCAATTTAACAGTCCACATTCGATATTAAAATTTTCGGAATATTTCAGTTCCCGCTACATCCATCTATATATACAAAAAAGTGAACAAATTCATTGAAATTTTTTGTGTCAAAGCTTTTCAACTTCCACTCGGTTAAAGTTAGGATACTCTAAACCTCTATGAATCATATTTTTATTCCTTTTGTGTAGCTCTTTGTGTTTTATTCCTTTTTCGTTTGATATTAACTCTTTTTTGTTTCATTGTTTGCAGAATGTTAAATTGTATGACACATGAAGAGGGCAATGAGACAATTTCAACACGAAGACGTTTTGAATCATAATGTTCTGTTGATACTTTTGTAAACAAATCGAATGTTCAAATTGATTGTTAAAATACGATTTAAATAACAAATAAATATTCCAAAAATGCTATTTTTTAATGCTGCAAAATATTATAATAAATATTTTCCTGCGCTTTTTATATTAGCTGAAAATTAACATATTTAACAACGCTTTTATTTTAAGCGATTTAAAATCAAAATCAGCGTGAGGTTTTTTATTTTAAAATTATTAAAATATTACAACAACGCTTAAATAAAAAATTGCTGTAAAAGTGTACAATTTACAACATCACTATTCTTTTAAACGCTGTAATATCATTATATTCTTTTAATTTTTGATTTCAAAATTATTAAAGTTTTATTTTTTATAGCGCTTATCTATATAAACGCTGTCAAATATGTTTCATTTATGAAAATGCTTTTCATGTTTAAGTGCTGTTGTATGTTTAGATCATTAACAACATTTTTGTTTAAGCGCTATAAAAAAAAGAAATAACAACGTTTATTTTAAGCGCTGTTGTAAGTGTAGAGATACAACATTTTTTATTTTAAGCGTTGTAAAAAATAATATAAATAACAACGTTTTTTTTAGCCCTGATATATATATAATTTATGACAACGCTTATATATAAAGAGGGGTTGTATCATGTGGAACCCCCCTTTTCATGGATCCATGGATCCCCCTTTGCATCCGTTGATTGCATTTCCTGTTTGCATTTTGCACCATTTGCCTGTTTGCATTTTGGACGCACCAGATTGTGCCAGCGCATTAATGAGCATGTGCAACTCACGTGTGCATTTGTCATGTGCAACTCACGTGTGCATTTCAAAAATGCAAACACGTGGCACAATCTGGTGCGTCTAAAATGCAAACAGGAAATACAATCAACGGATGCAAAGGGGGATCCATGGATCCATGAAAAGGGGGGTTCCACATGATACAACCCCTCTTTATATATAAGCGTTGTCATAAATTATATATATATCAGGGCTAAAAAAACGTTGTTATTTATATTATTTTTTACAACGCTTAAAATAAAAAATTGTTGTATCTCTACACTTACAACAGCGCTTAAAATAAACGTTGTTATTTCTTTTTTTATAGCGCTTAAACAAAAATGTTGTTAATGATCTAAACATACAACAGCACTTAAACATGAAAAGCATTTTCATAAATGAAACATATTTGACAGCGTTTATATAGATAAGCGCTTAAAAAATAAAACTTTAATAATTTTGAAATCAAAAATTAAAAGAATATAATGATATTACAGCGTTTAAAAGAAATAGTGATGTTGTAAATTGTACACTTTTACAGCAATTTTTTATTTAAGCGTTGTTGTAATATTTTAATAATTTTAAAATAAAAAACCTCACGCTGATTTTGATTTTAAATCGCTTAAAATAAAAGCGTTGTTAAATATGTTAATTTTCAGCTAATATAAAAAGCGCAGGAAAATATTTATTATAATATTTTGCAGCATTAAAAAATAGCATTTTTGGAATATTTATTTGTTATTTAAATCGTATTTTAACAATCAATTTGAACATTCGATTTGTTTACAAAAGTATCAAACAGAACATTATGATTCAAAACGTCTTCGTGTTGAAATTGTCTCATTGCCCTCTTCATGTGTCATACAATTTAACATTCTGCAAACAAATGAAACAAAAAAGAGTTAATATCAAACGAAAAAGGAATAAAACACAAAGAGCTACACAAAAGGAATAAAAATATGATTCATAGAGGTTTAGAGTATCCTAACTTTAACCGAGTGGAAGTTGAAAAGCTTTGACACAAAAAATTTCAATGAATTTGTTCACTTTTTTGTATATATAGATGGACTGTAGCGGGAACTGAAATATTCCGAAAATTTTAATATCGAATGTGGACTGTTAAATTGAATTAATCAAATATTGGGATATAAATCTGCGTGAAACCGAATCAACCAATCACGTCATTAAATATATAGAACAACGCTTATTAATATTAAATGCTGTTAAAGAGTTAAATTTATTTTTATAAAAAAAATCGAATTTCAAGATCTTTTTACAACGCTTATATATAAAAAGCGCTGTAATTTATAGTACTTTAGACAGCGCTTATATGCATAAGCGTTGCCATATATCATTTATAACAGCGCTTATTATATATAAGCACATCCAATTTCAATCCATTTTGTCTAACCAATCAAACATTGTCCGAAATTCAAATACCTACAAAAAGATAAATGAGATAAACAAGATGATTAAATTATGGATATTGATAAGCACATCTAAATAAATAATTCGCACAAACATACATGAATATTATTATTCTAAACAAGATGGGAAAAGATGACTTACTAGGTTGAGAATAATTGATGTTCGGAGGCAGAGATGACATGAGGTTAAGATACATAAAAAATCAAAATCGGGTAAAACCTAAAAAATTAAATCGGCGAATAATAATTTAACAGCGTCTGTAAAACATGCGCTGTTAAAACCGAATCTATAACAACGCTTTTCTTATAAGTGTTGTTATATATAAATCTTTAAATAGTGCTTATTTAGTTAAGATGTTTAGAAATTCGGTTGTAGTGAGAATATTTAGCAGCGCTTGTAGTAAAGGCGCTGTTAAAGGTTCTTTCAAGAATTTGACAGACTTGTTCCATTGTACAAAAAACCAAACACCGCAAAAGATGATCATTTTTCATTTCACAGGATTGAACAAAACATCAAAAGTTACCTTAACTTGCAATCAAATTCACATTTAGAAATCAAATGTTACAAATCTATACAAAAGGATGCATAGCTTCTTTTTGAATTCTCTTTTTAAACCTATACAAAAAAATTACATGAGTTACAAAACTTGTCACAACATGCATTAAAACATAGATATTGTATAATTTTATAACTTACCTCATCAATTCCATTGATAATCTTGAACGGGACACTCATGAATGTAATAGGTGAATTCGTCCCTTACTTCGTTCATGATATAAGACGGGTAACTTTACCGACCATTGGGAAACACCTATTTTCACATCAAAACACGTATTATATAAATGTAAATTGTATTATATTTTTAAAAAGACAAAGAAAAAGATGAAACTTACATCAATGAAATTATCGTGGAGTTCTCCATTATTTTCTTGGACATACTTAATGATGTCTTGAACGTATCTTATGCAATAATAACCACTTAAGATCGTTGCCTCTGGTTGTTGTGGACATTACAAAAATACAAACACATGATGTTAGTATATTTAAAATAAAAACTTTAAGTGTAAAATATTTGCTAGAAATTATATTAACTACCTCGACTGTTATCCATGTAGTTGATATGGATTGTGAAGATGATCCATTCATAATTTGAATGTTTTGAAAGCTCCTAGAGTTCAAAGCACAACAAATGTTTAGTGACATGTAAAGTATAAAATTAAAATGAAAATAAATAATTAATATTTTACACTTACTTTTCAATTAACCGCCGAACATCCAATCGAACCGAGCCAGCCATTGGATCTAGCCAATATACCGGATTTTGTCTTAGAAAAAGGACACACAGCATCCAAACTCATGGAAAAGATAACTGCAAACGATTTAAATTAGAAATAATATTGAATTTCAAATTTATTTTAGATAATAGTGCATGATGAATGGAAGTAATACCTCATGTATAATTCAAGCGCCGTATCTCCAATCTTTCGCAACTTTAACACTTCAACAATAGCATCCTTTACAAGTGAGCCCATACATCATCACCATAGACTTCACTTGGTATAAAGATTGATAGTGCGACTTCTTGCTGATTTGCACGGCGGTAATGCATCTGACATGTGATCCTAAGTGTGCAAACTCAGGTTCGTCGATATATAAATCCATATTTACAATCATTATATGCCTGAAAATAAAATAGTAAAGTAAATTAAGGTTTAAAGATAAAATTTACATTAAAAAAGATAAATGAAGTTAAATATATTCACGTACCTTTCTGTTAATTTCGACCAACGACTTAGGCCACGGTACAACTGCATTCACCGCATCTCAGACAGTGTTCAACTGCACCAATGGATGCGGGATCGGCTTACTAGGGTCGATTGCATAATGCAATGATGACTTTACTTCATGATCAACAATGAAGATATACTGCACTATTCTCCTAGGCAAAACAAGACCATATGCAACCATCCTCCGAGAGCCATCACGCTCATCGTCGATGAAGAACACACATTTTAAACCGTCTACATCAAGTATATAAAAGTAAGGGGTAATTGCAGTAAACCACCATTATAGTACCCCGTTTTGCAGTAAACCACCATTTTAACAACTAATTGCAAAATGAGTGTATTATAATAGCTTCGTTATCAAAAAACCACCATTTTCACAACTCCGTTAGAAATTGTAAAACAAGCGCCATACGGCCCGTGGGTATATAACTTTAATTCGGACAATTTTGAAAAACCACCATTATAATATCTTGTTTTGCAAAAAACCACCATTTTAACAAATAACTACAAAATGACTCTATTATAATATCTCAATTATCAAGAACCACCATCTGAATATATAGGTAACGCTAGGGAATGAGGTTGAGGCTACGATTGTGGCTATCTTTGATTAGTAAGATAGTAATCGTGTATTGATTTATAATCCACACTAGACACGAAACCTAATGGAAACATATTTGCAGTTGCGGGTGTGGTGAGAAGCTATTATATTTTAGCTTAGAGTCGATCTTTAAGATCAATATAGCATAACGATTAGAGTTGAAAAAAAGTGATATAATAAATCATATTTCATAGATAAACTTAGAAAATTATTTATATTTGAACCATGCAGTCGATAATCATTAAAAATTGATAATAAACTCTCAAACAAGAGTTTTCTTTTGCATTTTCTAACATTATTTTCTTCATTGACTTCCATCGAGATTAAATTGAAGCACCATGTAGCTAGTAAATACTTATTAGCGAGTAAAATTATCATATAAGCATCTGATCTAGCATGAACAGTGCAGTTGGTAGTATTCTGATAATAAGTTTTAAAATGGTGGTTTTTCGTAAAACTGTAATTATAATAGTGGTTTTCGAAAATTAATTTAAATATAAAATAATATTTTATTTCCACGTGTACACGGACTTAACGGAAGTTTTAACGGAATAGTGTCAGTGGTGGTTTTTTGATAGCGGAGCTATTATAATATACTCATTTCGCAATTAGTTGTTAAAATGGTGGTTTACTGCAAAACACGGTATTATAATGATGGTTCACTACAATTACCCCTAAAAGTAAATATCTGTTAACAAAATTTTGTAATTCGGGGATTGTATAGAAAATATCATCGTCAGGCGATGGAATGGGCTGATGAGATGAGCTAATATCGATTCCCCAAGGTTGTTGCAGGACATTTGTGGTCCCTTTTGTAGAAGTCGAACCTTTGAGAAATACTTTTTTCAGCCCACCGCCATCCCAACGCTTCGAGTACGTCCTAGATACTCAGGTTTTCCGATTGCCTGAGTAAGTATATCATCCGCCCCTGAGAAACAAAATGTCCAGCTGATGCCTCCTCCTTTGTCTCGGCCTACGTAAAGATAAATAAATATTATTACAAGTAATATTCTTCTAAAATATCAATCAAATAATCAAATAGACAAAAGAAGACTTACAACTTTTGCAACAATAGTTTCTGCTATCTCGTTCACATAATCACCAGTTTTTATCTGTCTGGCTTTCTTCCATACTTCGTCCCTCTCAACTGTAATGGTCTCTACATCACAGTCATCGTTGGCCTGAAGCTGATCAAATTTCTCTTTTTCAGGAGTTCTTCATCGCGCATATTTCCGCCTCGAAAAGTAGCATGGTAATACTGTTGAGGCATGCTCTTTTGGCAGGTCTCAAGCCCTCCTTTTCAAATTCTTCGCTTCTCCTCCAAGCCACAAACTCCGCCCACTGATCCGGAGTAATGAATTGATAACAAGAGTGGCATCTTCTTCTTTCTTCCGACCCTTGATGTAATCTTTTTAAGGATTGTCTTCAAATTTC
>QZGG01003735.1:0-20839 GCA_006409495.1 Sedum album | reverse complement strand
AGTACTGTGAGTATATAATATATTTTATTTTCGTAGACTAAGTAAATATTTGAGTGATGGCTTGATGGACATGATATATGAAATGATAAATAATATAAACGTATATATGTATATGACTTGTATGATATGAATTGATATGTGTGCATCATTACATACACGAACGACATGCATATGTGATCTTGATGCGTGATTGCACGATGATGTGGTGATTGGCGTGATGCCCTCCGTGGGGCGAAGCACGATGATATGGTGGTGATTGGCGTGATGCCCTCCGTGGGGCGAAGCACGAAGATATGATATGGCGGTATGACCCGCACTCTGATATGATGGTCCGGACCGGCAGTGACGACTGCCCACAGACATGACATACATTTGCATACACGCATTATGCATCATTATCTGTATATGTGTATTTGAGTATGTGATATGAAAAATATGAGTAAAATGAATTAAAGAACGTAAACCAAACGTTAATAAAGTATGTTATGTATTCACTGAGTCTTTTGACTCACCCCGTTATTTTCCCTCATTTTTACAGATAAGTGATAGTGCTAGTACGAGATTCGTCATCAGTCGTAGCTGAGGAGCTTACGTTTGACGTACGGTGCCATCACAGTAGTCTTCCTTATTTATTTCTTCTGTTCTAGACATTTTCTGTTTTAGCTAGTATTGCTCCGTTGTACTCAGAGTTTAGTGACAGAGTCTGTTTACTCATTTGCTTCCGCTATACTGTTTCATTTTTAGTTATTACTGTTATTGAATATGAAATTGATAATTTCTGAGGCTTGCTTGACCGTTGGTCTTGCGCCGGTCTCGATCTTTAGTTTTGGGTCGTGACAAAGTTGGTAGTCAGAGCATAGGTTCCTTTCTTTCAGTACACGGAGCTAGGACTAAGTAGAATTTTGATTACGGAGGTGAAGCGCGCCATCGCCGTAAACAACGTTCTGCAAAGACCTTTAGGAAACTTCTGTCTCATTGAAATTCTGATTCTCGTATCTGATCACCCGAATTTATTCTTATAGGTTGAGATGGCACCTACAACCCGTAGTACGTCTCGTGGTCGTTCTACTAGCACTAATGGAAGGGATGGCGATAATGTTCGCAATATCAGGAATCGCCCTCCTGTACCCCGTATGGCTCATTCAGGCACTAACTCTAGAGGTGTAGATATTCCACCGCCTGTTGCTCGTACATCGACAAATGATCAGGCACGAGACGAGCAAGCTAACCCACCCCAGCATACATTGACTGATGTGATGAATAGCATTGCGGGTCTTACTCAGGTGTTACATGGACTGGTACAACAAGGAGCTGCTCATGCACAGCCACAGCCGAGTTCTACATCACTTAGCACCAGTGGTGATTCTACTCAGCATCCTGTTCAGACTGGACATCGTCAGACAGATGATGGAGGAGTTAAGTTGGATGAGTTTCTTCGACATCAGCCTCCTAGTTTCTGTGGAAAAGATGTGAAGGAGGATCCAGAAGAATTCATTGACATGTTAGAGCGGCTTTTCGAAGCCATGCATTGTCCGAGTTGGAGATCGGTTGAGTTGGCCTCGTTCAGACTGCGTGGAGTAGCGTATACATGGTTTCGTAGTGTGAGGTCTGCCAGAGGTGCTGACCAATCTGCCATGGAGTGGGAGGAGTTCAAGACTCTATTTTTAGACAGATACTTACCTGACAGCGCGAAAGACGCAAAGGCCAGAGAGTTTGAGGAGTTGAGGCAGGGGAACATGACAGTTACAGAGTATGATCATAAGTTTACAGCTTTATCCGTTTATGCTCCTCATCTTGTACCGACTGAGGCTATGCGCATTAAGCGCTTTATTTCTGGATTACGTCATGGTATTTCTCGACTTTTGGTTGGCACGCACTATACGAGCTTTTCTAAGGTTGCGGACATAGCTCGACAGATTGAGGATGGTGACATATCAGCTAGAGCCTCACGAGACCAGAGGAAGAGGCATCGTGATACTGATACAGAGGAGAGTCAGCATCGACGTGGGGTGTTCAGAGGGGTAGATCTCAGTATACACAGAGAGGAGGACATCATTCTCAGATGACTCGCAGTGACAGTGAGACAGTTTCTCGCACTTCCAGGCAGCCTCAGTCTATGTCCCGTGGTGGTACTCAGCGTCCTGGTCTACTTCATCTTACCAGAGACAACCTTGTGGAACTTGTGGTCGTCCTCATGAAGGAGTTTGTTATAAGGAGACTGGAGCTTGTTTTGGCTGTGGCCAGTTGGACATCGTGTGAGTCAGTGTCCAGCTCGTACTAGCGTCCACCATATTGCATCTCGACCAGCTCATTCTCATACTTCAGTCGTCTATCCTACTGATCAGATAGTTGATGTTGGAGGTCAGTATGCTCCTATTGCACCAGTAGTCCATCAGAGAGGTAGAGATGTTAGGGGAGCTTTGACTCATGCTGAGGTTAGCCGAGCCCAGGTACCAGATGGGAGAGCTCAGGCTAGGGTCTTTGCATTGACTCCACAGGATGCTCAGGCATCAAACGCAGTGGCTACAGGTACCTTACTAGTGTTTGATATTGATGCTTCCGTGTTATTTGATCCTGGTTCGACACACTCATTTATTTCTCCACATTTTGCTAAACTGTTATCAATATCACCTACGCCGCTTGAGACACCTCTAGAGGTATCTACACCACTTGGTGGTCGCATTGGAGCTGATTTGGTGTATCGTTCTAGTCCTACTTTGGTCGGAGATCGTGTTTTGTATGCTGACTTGATTATACTTGACATGTTAGACTTTGACGTTATTCTTGGCATGGATTGGCTTTCCACGTATTATGCCACTCTTGACTGTCGAGAGAAGACGATTGTATTTCGTATTCCTGGCGAGGCGGAATTTACCTTTGTATGTGATATGAGACCTCTGTTTCCATATGTAATATCAGCTCTAAAGGCTGAGAAGTTATTAGGCAGAGGTGGTCATGCTTATCTGGCTATGGTAGTAGATCATGAGATTCGCAATCAGGAGCTTTCGGTAGATGTCTTACCTGTTGTGTCTGAGTTTCGTGATGTGTTTCCAGAGGACTTACCTGGACTTCCGCCAGTAAGAGATGTGGAGTTTTGCATTGATGTGATTCCTGGAACCGATCCTATTTCGATTGCTCCTTATCGAATGGCTCCAGCTGAACTAAAGGAGTTAAAGACTCAGTTGCAGGATTTACTTGATAAGGGTTTTGTCCGCCCTAGTGTGTCTCCTTGGGGTGCTCCTGTTTTGTTTGTGAAGAAGAAAGACGGATCCATGAGACTTTGCATTGACTATCGACAGCTGAACAAGGTGACAGTGAAGAATAAGTACCCGTTACCGAGGATTGATGACCTATTTGACCAGTTGCAGGGAGCACGATATTTTTCGAAGATTGATTTACGTTCTGGCTATCATCAGCTTCGGATTAGAGATCGGGATATCCCGAAGACAGCATTTCGTACTCGTTATGGACACTATGAGTTTTTGGTGATGTCATTTGGACTCACAAATGCTCCGGCTGCTTTTATGGGGATGATGAACGCGACGTTTCGGGAGTTTCTTGACAGATTCGTCATTGTTTTTATTGATGATATTTTGGTATATTCAAAAACAGAGGAGGAGCATAGAGAGCATCTGAGGCAGGTTTTGCAGAGGTTGCGAGAGCATAAGCTATATGCTAAGTTCTCCAAGTGCGAGTTCTGGTTAGATAGCATCGCCTTTCTTGGGCATATTGTTTCTGGTGAGGGAGTGAAGGTTGATCCTTCAAAGGTTGCAGCGATTCAGCAGTGGTGTACTCCGACGTCAGTAGCTGAGATTCGTAGCTTTCTGGGGTTAGCTGGATATTATCGCCGTTTTGTACAGGATTTCTCGCGTATAGCTGCACCCATGACTCGTCTGACTCAGAAAGGGGTTAAGTTCGAATGGTCAGAGGATTGTGCACAGAGTTTTCAGAGATTGAAAGATGCCCTGATGACAGCTCCTATTTTGACTCTTCCTTCTGGCACAGGTGGATTTACTGTATACTGTGATGCTTCGAGAGTTGGTTTGGGATGTGTTTTGATGCAACATGGTCGAGTAATTGCTTATGCTTCTCGTCAGTTGAAGAAGCACGAGCACAATTATCCGACTCATGATCTTGAGCTAGCAGCAGTTGTGTTTGCTCTAAAGATGTGGCGACATTATTTATATGGAGAATCGTTTGAGGTGTATACAGATCACAAGAGTTTAAAGTACATTTTCAGTCAGAAGGATTTGAATCTCAGACAGCGCAGATGGGTAGAGTTGTTGAGTGATTATGACTTCACCATTTCTTATCATTCAGGGAAAGCTAACGTTGTAGCTGATGCTCTCAGTAGGAAGTCTATGGGTAGTCTGACACACATTCCAGTAGAGAAGAGAGGACTTGTCAGAGACTTGACAGCTTTCAGAGTAGTGGGGTCGCTTTGGATGTTCTAGGAGATGGAGGATTACATGCACATTTGCGGATTGCTCCTACATTATCTTCCAGGATTAGAGAAGCTCAGGCTTCTGATGGCAAGTTAAAGAAGTTGATCGAGGAAGTTAGAGAAGGAAAGCACAAAGAGTTCAGATTGGATGATGATGGTGCTCTTAGATTTGGAGATCGACTTTGTGTACCAAGGAACGGACCTTTTCGTTCTGAGATTTTGAGAGAGGCGCATTGTGCGGCATATGCTATGCATCCAGGGGCGACTAAAATGTATCGTGGCCTTAGAGATTTTTACTGGTGGGGCGGTATGAAAAAGGACATTGTCAGATTTGTTTCTAAGTGTTTGACTTGTCAGCAAGTAAAGGCAGAACATCAGAGACCAGCTGGTTTGCTTCAGAATATTGAGATACCAGAGTGGAAGTGGGAACGAATAGCTATGGATTTTGTTACTGGTCTACCTCGTACCAGTAAGGGTTTTGATTCTGTATGGGTGATAGTCGATAGACTCACGAAGTCAGCGCACTTTATTCCTGTGAAGACTAGCTATTCAGCTGATCAGTATGCCCGCGTTTATTTGGATGAGATAGTCCGACTACATGGGGTACCAGTATCCATTATTTCTGATCGTGGTTCACAGTTTACATCTAGATTTTGGAGATCACTTCAGGAGGCTCTGGGAACGAAATTACATTTGAGTACTGCTTTTCACCCTCAGACAGATGGACAGTCAGAGAGGACGATTCAGACTTTGGAGGACATGTTGAGGGCCTGTGTTATGGACTTTAAGGGTAGTTGGGATCGCTACACACCGCTGATGGAGTTTGCTTATAATAACAGTTATCATTCCAGCATTCAGATGGCACCTTTTGAGGCGTTATATGGCCGGAAGTGCAGGTCACCCATTGGTTGGTTTGAGTTGGGAGAGAGGAGACTGATTGGACCAGATATAGTGCAAGATGCTAATGAAAAAGTTCGTAAGATTCGTGATAGACTGCTAGCTGCACAGAGTCGACAGAAATCATATGCTGATCCTAAGCGTAGAGATTTGATACTTCAGGCTGGTGATAATGTCTTTCTCAGAGTGTCACCTATGAAAGGTGTTATGAGATTTGGAAAGAAAGGAAAGCTTAGCCCCCGATTTATTGGCCCATTTGAGATACTGGAGAGGGTTGGAAACGTGGCTTACCGACTAGCTTTACCTCCGGAGTTGAATAATGTACATCCAGTTTTTCATGTCTCACAGCTTCGTAAATACATTGGGGATCCGAATCATGTCTTACAGTATGATAAGTTTCCAGTTGATGACACTTTATCGTATGATGAGGAGCCTATAGCTATCCTGGATAGACAAGTCAGGAAGTTACGGAACAAAGAGGTAGTGTCTGTTAAGGTCTTATGGAAAAATCACACGGCTGCTGAAGCTACTTGGGAAGTGGAGAATGACATGAAAGAGCTATATCCTCATCTTTTTAAGACTCAAGGTACATTTATTTAAATTCGAGGACGAATTTTTTTAAAAAGGAGGGTAGAATGTTATATCTACTTTAAATTATTTATAAAAGTAGATATAAGTTTAATTTAAACCAAATTTGAGAGTTCAAATTAGGAAGTGTCGGTTATAAGCATGTGGGGACTTGGTCAATTTTGTTGGAAGTGATAAGCCACGTCTTCCTATTTGATCTCACCTGATATTTAGATTTGATAACCCTTAAATTAAATCCATAAAGCATCAAAATACTTGTGTGACTAATCTCAAAGTTTGGAGCAGCCGGTGCGTGTGACTTTCCTTCTGGAATTTGAGAAGTGATGAGTGGCAAGTGGTGAACCACGTGTGAAAGCTAGGTAAGAAAGTGGTTTTTATTTATTGAGTAATTACATCACAAACACGATCTGTTGATGAGAGCTGCATGGTTTTAGAATTTAGAGAAAGAACAAAGACTACTGATCAAGGATTGAAGGGGACTTTACCAATAAATTATCTATTTTCGAAAGGTGAGTTAATCCTCTCCCCGCATGAGTTTACTTAATTGATCGATTTGGTATTGGTTTTATGAATCATTGAAACGTGTGATGGACATGTAATGCTAGACATAGGTTTAGGGATAGGACAGTAAAAGGAAGGGTAAGGAAACCTTTTGACTGGTGGTAAAGACAAATAGCTAGGTTGGAAATTTGCATTGATAAGTGATGTGGCCGTGATATCTTGATATTTATTACGAATGGGATTGGTTTAATGTGACAGTTGATTTCCGGAAATTTGTACATGGTCAGTACAATAGTATTCATGTTGATGGTAATTATGTTAAGTGTCAGGTGGTCGCAGCAAACTAAATCGAGAAAATTTGGCGTAGTTGAGCTTCATTCGGTGCATCCAGTACTGTGAGTATATAATATATTTTATTTTCGTAGACTAAGTAAATATTTGAGTGATGGCTTGATGGACATGATATATGAAATGATAAATAATATAAACGTATATATGTATATGACTTGTATGATATGAATGATATATGTGCAATCATTACATACACGACACGACATGCATATGTGATCTGGTGGTGATTGGCGTGATGCCCTCCGTGGGGCGAAGCACGATGATATGGTGGTGATTGGCGTGATGCCCTCCGTGGGGCGAAGCACGAAGATATGATATGGCGGTATGACCCGCACTCTGATATGATGGTCCGGACCGGCAGTGACGACTGCCCACAGACATGACATACATTTGCATACACGCATTATGCATCATTATCTGTATATGTGTATTTGAGTATGTGATATGAAAAATATGAGTAAAATGAATTAAAGAACGTAAACCAAACGTTAATAAAGTATGTTATGTATTCACTGAGTCTTTTGACTCACCCCGTTATTTTCCCTCATTTTTACAGATAAGTGATAGTGCTAGTACGAGATTCGTCATCAGTCGTAGCTGAGGAGCTTACGTTTGACGTACGGTGCCATCACAGTAGTCTTCCTTATTTATTTCTTCTGTTCTAGACATTTTCTGTTTTAGCTAGTATTGCTCCGTTGTACTCAGAGTTTAGTGACAGAGTCTGTTTACTCATTTGCTTCCGCTATACTGTTCATTTTTAGTTATTACTGTTATTGAATATGAAATTGATAATTTCTGAGGCTTGCTTGACCGTTGGTCTTGCGCCGGTCTCGATCTTTAGTTTTGGGTCGTGACAAAGTTGGTAGTCAGAGCATAGGTTTCTTTCTTTCAGTACACGGAGCTAGGACTAAGTAGAATTTTGATTACGGAGGTGAAGCGCGCCACCACCGTAAACAACGTTCTGCTAAGACCTTTAGGAAACTTCTGTCTCATTGAAATTCCATTCTCGTATCTGATCACCCGAATTTATTCTTATAGGTTGAGATGGCACCTACAACCCGTAGTACGTCTCGTGGTCGTTCTACTAGCACTAATGGAAGGGATGGCGATAATGTTCGCAATACAGGAATCGCCCTCCTGTACCCCGTATGGCTCATTCAGGCACTAACTCTAGAGGTGTAGATATTCCACCGCCTGTTGCTCGTACATCGACAAATGATCAGGCACGAGACGAGCAAGCTAACCCACCCCAGCATACATTGACTGATGTGATGAATAGCATTGCGGGTCTTACTCAGGTGTTGCATGGATGGTACAACAAGGAGCTGCTCATGCACAGCCACAGCCGAGTTCTACATCACTTAGCACCAGTGGTGATTCTACTCAGCATCCTGTTCAGACTGGACATCGTCAGACAGATGATGGAGGAGTTAAGTTGGATGAGTTTCTTCGACATCAGCCTCCTAGTTTCTGTGGAAAAGATGTGAAGGAGGATCCAGAAGAATTCATTGACATGTTAGAGCGGCTTTTCGAAGCCATGCATTGTCCGAGTGGAGATCGGTTGAGTTGGCCTCGTTTAGACTGCGTGGAGTAGCGTATACATGGTTTCGTAGTGTGAGATCTGCCAAAAGTGCTGACCAATCTGCCATGGAGTGGGAGGAGTTCAAGACTCTATTTTATGACAGATACTTACCTGACAGCGCGAAAGACGCAAAGGCCAGAGAGTTTGAGGAGTTGAGGCAGGGGAACATGACAGTTACAGAGTATGATCATAAGTTTACAGCTTTATCCGTTTATGCTCCTCATCTTGTACCGACTGAGGCTATGCGCATTAAGCGCTTTATTTCTGGATTACGTCATGGTATTTCTCGACTTTTGGTTGGCACGCACTATACGAGCTTTTCTAAGGTTGCGGACATAGCTCGACAGATTGAGGATGGTGACATATCAGCTAGAGCCTCACGAGACCAGAGGAAGAGGCATCGTGATACTGATACAGAGGAGAGTCAGCATCGCGTGGAGGTGTTCAGAGGGGTAGATCTCAGTATACACAGAGAGGAGGACATCATTCTCAGATGACTCGCAGTGACAGTGAGACAGTTTCTCGCACTTCCAGGCAGCCTCAGTCTATGTCCCGTGGTGGTACTCAGCGTCCTGGTTCTACTTCATCTTACCAGAGACAACCTTGTGGAACTTGTGGTCGTCCTCATGAAGGAGTTTGTTATAAGGAGACTGGAGCTTGTTTTGGCTGTGGCCAGTTGGACATCGTGTGAGTCAGTGTCCAGCTCGTACGCTAGCGTCCACCATATTGCATCTCGACCAGCTCATTCTCATACTTCAGTCGTCTATCCTACTGATCAGATAGTTGATGTTGGAGGTCAGTATGCTCCTATTGCACCAGTAGTCCATCAGAGAGGTAGAGATGTTAGGGGAGCTTTGACTCATGCTGAGGTTAGCCGAGCCCAGGTACCAGATGGGAGAGCTCAGGCTAGGGTCTTTGCATTGACTCCACAGGATGCTCAGGCATCAAACGCAGTGGCTACAGGTACCTTACTAGTGTTTGATATTGATGCTTCCGTGTTATTTGATCCTGGTTCGACACACTCATTTATTTCTCCACATTTTGCTAAACTGTTATCAATATCACCTACGCCGCTTGAGACACCTCTAGAGGTATCTACACCACTTGGTGGTCGCATTGGAGCTGATTTGGTGTATCGTTCTAGTCCTACTTTGGTCGGAGATCGTGTTTTGTATGCTGACTTGATTATACTTGACATGTTAGACTTTGACGTTATTCTTGGCATGGATTGGCTTTCCACGTATTATGCCACTCTTGACTGTCGAGAGAAGACGATTGTATTTCGTATTCCTGGCGAGGCGGAATTTACCTTTGTATGTGATATGAGACCTCTGTTTCCATATGTAATATCAGCTCTAAAGGCTGAGAAGTTATTAGGCAGAGGTGGTCATGCTTATCTGGCTATGGTAGTAGATCATGAGATTCGTAATCAGGAGCTTTCGGTAGATGTCTTACCTGTTGTGTCCGAGTTTCGTGATGTGTTTCCAGAGGACTTACCTGGACTTCCGCCAGTAAGAGATGTGGAGTTTTGCATTGATGTGATTCCTGGAACCGACCTATTTCGATTGCTCCTTATCGAATGGCTCCAGCTGAACTAAAGGAGTTAAAGACTCAGTTGCAGGATTTACTTGACAAGGGTTTTGTCCGCCCTAGTGTGTCTCCTTGGGGTGCTCCTGTTTTGTTTGTGAAGAAGAAAGACGGATCCATGAGACTTTGCATTGACTATCGACAGCTGAACAAGGTGACAGTGAAGAATAAGTACCCGTTACCGAGGATTGATGACCTATTTGACCAGTTGCAGGGAGCACGATATTTTTCGAAGATTGATTTACGTTCTGGCTATCATCAGCTTCGGATTAGAGATCGGGATATCCCGAAGACAAGCATTTCGTACTCGTTATGGACATATGAGTTTTTGGTGATGTCATTTGGACTCACAAATGCTCCGGCTGCTTTTATGGGGATGATGAACGCGACGTTTCGGGAGTTTCTTGACAGATTCGTCATTGTTTTTATTGATGATATTTTGGTATATTCAAAAACAGAGGAGGAGCATAGAGAGCATCTGAGGCAGGTTTTGAGAGGTTGCGAGAGCATAAGCTATATGCTAAGTTCTCCAAGTGCGAGTTCTGGTTAGATAGCATCGCCTTTCTTGGGCATATTGTTTCTGGTGAGGGAGTGAAGGTTGATCCTTCAAAGGTTGCAGCGATTCAGCAGTGGTGTACTCCCACGTCAGTAGCTGAGATTCGTAGCTTTCTGGGGTTAGCTGGATATTATCGCCGTTTTGTACAGGATTTCTCGCGTATAGCTGCACCCATGACTCGTCTGACTCAGAAAGGGGTTAAGTTCGAATGGTCAGAGGATTGTGCACTGAGTTTTCAGAGATTGAAAGATGCCCTGATGACAGCTCCTATTTTGACTCTTCCTTCTGGCACAGGTGGATTTACTGTATACTGTGATGCTTCGAGAGTTGGTTTGGGATGTGTTTTGATGCAGCATGGTCGAGTAATTGCTTATGCTTCTCGTCAGTTGAAGAAGCACGAGCACAATTATCCGACTCATGATCTTGAGCTAGCAGCAGTTGTGTTTGCTCTAAAGATGTGGCGACATTATTTATATGGAGAATCGTTTGAGGTGTATACGGATCACAAGAGTTTAAAGTACATTTTCAGTCAGAAGGATTTGAATCTCAGACAGCGCAGATGGGTAGAGTTGTTGAGTGATTATGACTTCACCATTTCTTATCATCCAGGGAAAGCTAACGTTGTAGCTGATGCTCTCAGTAGGAAGTCTATGGGTAGTCTGACACACATTCCAGTAGAGAAGAGAGGACTTGTCAGAGACTTGACAGCTTTACAGAGTAGTGGGGTTGCTTTGGATGTTCTAGGAGATGGAGGATTACATGCACATTTGCGGATTGCTCCTACATTATCTTCCAGGATAAGAGTAGCTCAGGCTTCTGATGGCAAGTTAAAGAAGTTGATCGAGGAAGTTAGAGAAGGAAAGCACAAAGAGTTCAGATTGGATGATGATGGTGCTCTTAGATTTGGAGATCGACTTTGTGTACCAAGGAACGGACCTTTTCGTTCTGAGATTTTGAGAGAGGCGCATTGTGCGGCATATGCTATGCATCCAGGGGCGACTAAAATGTATCGTGGCCTTAGAGATTTTTACTGGTGGGGCGGTATGAAAAAGGACATTGTCAGATTTGTTTCTAAGTGTTTGACTTGTCAGCAAGTAAAGGCAGAACATCAGAGACCAGCTGGTTTGCTTCAGAATATTGAGATACCAGAGTGGAAGTGGGAACGAATAGCTATGGATTTTGTTACTGGTCTACCTCGTACCAGCAAGGGTTTTGATTCTGTATGGATGATAGTCGATAGACTCACGAAGTCAGCGCACTTTATTCCTGTGAAGACTAGCTATTCAGCTGATCAGTATGCCCACGTCTATTTGGATGAGATAGTACGACTACATGGTGTACCAGTTTCCATTATTTCTGATCGTGGTTCACAGTTCACATCTAGATTTTGGAGATCACTTCAGGAGGCTCTTGGAACGAAATTACATTTGAGTACTGCATTTCATCCTCAGACAGATGGACAGTCAGAGAGGACGATTCAGACGTTGGAGGATATGTTGAGAGCTTGTGTTATGGATTTTTCGGGTAGTTGGGATCGCTACACACCGCTGATGGAGTTTGCTTATAATAACAGTTATCATTCCAGCATTCAGATGGCACCTTTTGAGGCGTTATATGGCCGGAAGTGCAGGTCACCCATTGGTTGGTTTGAGTTGGGAGAGAGGAGACTGATTGGACCAGATATAGTGCAAGATGCTAATGAAAAAGTTCGTAAGATTCGTGATAGACTGCTAGCTGCACAGAGTCGACAGAAATCATATGCCGATCCTAAGCGTAGAGATTTGATACTTCAGGCTGGTGATAATGTCTTTCTCAGAGTGTCACCTATGAAAGGTGTTATGAGATTTGGAAAGAAAGGAAAGCTTAGCCCCCGATTTATTGGCCCATTTGAGATACTAGAGAGGGTTGGAAACGTGGCTTACCGACTAGCTTTACCTCCAGAGTTGAATAATGTACATCCAGTTTTTCATGTCTCATAGCTTCGTAAATACATTGGGGATCCGAATCATGTCTTACAGTATGATAAGTTTCCAGTTGATGACACGTTATCGTATGATGAGGAGCCTATCGCTATCCTGGATAGACAAGTCAGGAAGTTACGGAACAAAGAGGTAGTGTCTGTTAAGGTCTTATGGAAAAATCACACAGATGCTGAAGCTACTTGGGAAGTGGAGAATGACATGAAAGAGCTATATCCTCATCTTTTTAAGACTCAAGGTACATTTATTTAAATTCGAGGACGAATTTTTTTTGAAGGAGGGTAGATTGTTATATTTCATATAAATATATATATATATATAAGTATTTTTAAGCAGTTGGGCCTACATAACTTATTGGGTCAGACGTAGGTAAATAAAGGTTTCGTATAAATACAACATTATTTATAAATTAGGTCAGAAGATAGCACAAAGAATAGGGTTTAATTAGACTTAGAAGCTGCGTTGAAGAGTTTGGGGAAGAGGCAGCCGGTTGAAGGGACAACAAACAGGTAAGATGATTATTTTGATTTCTAAGGTTGGAAGATTGATGATGTAAGTCCAATTAGGGAATTGAGATGGGCTGGTTTGTATGGTTTGACTTAGGGCAGTAAGTTGAAACTCTAAACAAATGGAATGAGAACAGTGATGTGTAGGAGATGGATTTGGATGATGGGATCGTAATTAGTCATATATAAATCTGATTTTTCTATCAAATAAATTTATTAATATATTAGGTGTCATGTTTTATTATATATGTAGCAGAATCGCCAGGATGAAATTTTAGGATGACAGTCAATGGGATACAAGTTTTATCTACATTTTATGTGTCATCGCAGGAGACATCAGTTTTCCGAATTATCAGGAAACAAGTGTAGTCCACTACGAAAGTGGGACGAGTAAAAGTGAGTATATAATATATTTTATTTTCGTAGACTAAGTAAATATTTGAGTGATGGCTTGATGGACATGATATATGAAACGATAAATAATATAAACTTATATATGTATATGACTTGTATGATATGAATTGATATATGTGCATCATTACATACACGACACGACATACAAATGTGATCTGGTGGTGATTGGTGTGATGCCCTCCGTGGGGCGAAGCACGATGATATGGTGGTGATTGGTGTGATGCCCTCCGTGGGGCGAAGCACGAAGATATGATATGGCGGTATGACCCGCACTCTGATATGATGGTCCGGACCGGCAGTGACGACTGCCCACAGACATGACATACATTTGCATACACGCATTATGCATCATTATCTGTATATGTGTATTTGAGTATGGTATATGAGAAATATGAATAGAATGAATTAAAGAACGTAAACCAAACGTTAATAAAGTGTGTTATGTATTCACTGAGTCTTTTGACTCACCCCGTTATTTTCCCTCATGTTTACAGATAAGTGATAGTGCTAGTACGAGATTCGTCATCAGTCGTAGCTGAGGAGCTTACGTTTGACGTACGGTGCCATCGCAGTAGTCTTCTTTATTTATTTCTTCTGTTCTAGACATTTCCTGTTTTAGCTAGTATTGCTCCGTTGTACTCAGAGTTTAGTGACAGAGTCTGTCTACTCATTTGCTTCCGCTATACTATTTCATTTTTTTATTATTACTGTTATTGAATATTAAATTGATAATTTCTGAGGCTTGCTTGACCGTTGGTCTTGCGCCGGTCTCGATCTTTAGTTTTGGGTCGTGACAATCTGATTCTGAGTTTCTGACCTGTACATGAAGATATCCATACGATCGCCTATCGATTTCTTACAGAAGGCGCATGTCTGGAGGAAATGCGGCTGTCGATAGTCGCACCTCGGTTCGTAGAAACGGCCGTTGAAGCTTCGGAGGCTGGATATCGTGCGGTGAAGAGAGGGGATGGAGATGGAGGAGGAGGACAGGGAGGAGATTTCTTCTTCGTCGTCGTCGCCGGCGATGAAGCAAGAGGAGCGTCGGGATGAGGAGTTCATCGGAAAGTGTGCGGACGGTGGTGGTAGAGAGTGAGGGGTTTTTCGGGTATTTATTTTGGGCGGAGGAGTTGGACACTGAAACTGTGGGCTGTTGTGGTGGTTTTAATCTATTGGCCTGGGAATCTGTGACTTTGCTGCCCCCATAAATCCCTAACAATTACGAAAATGCCACCCTTTAGAAGTACAAAGAAGAATCAAAAAGAATGTAAATTGAGCCGAACCAATCTAAGTAAAGTACGGAGAACGTGGATAGAAAAGTGGTTCATTTGGTCGGACCATTTAAAATTAGACCCATTACTGAAGCTGGTTGGAGAAGAGGGAGAAAAGCGTAATTTTCCATTAGGAGGTGGGGCCCACCCAACTGATGCTGTTCCCGACTTAGGCAACTTCAAATTAACATACTGATTAAACAAGTCATTACTGATTATAAGTATTACAACTGTACTTAAGTACTCCAGTACTGGTATAGTGGTATGTTTCTTCATGTCCCATATTCCATTAATCTACAGTAAAGATTCCACTGCTCATAGAGCTATAGTGCTTTACTGTTTAGTCTAACTTTAATATCTTGATAGTCACTAATTTGTTTAAGATCATAGGAGTTTTTTTAACATAAAGTAAGACAGGAGCTACTTGAATCATATGATTGATGTCATCAAATGATGTAAGTAAATGGTTTCACATGATCAATAATGTTTGCTAGTTCAATGGCAAGATGTAATCAATCTCAGTTTTATAATAATTTCAGTCATTGTTAATAATGTATGATAATCAAAAAGCTGTAGTAAAGTGGGTAGGCTTGACTTTGGAACTTACTCAAGTGACTATCTACTTCATTAAATGAAGTGGTTGTACTTTGTTTCATAACTAATGTTAGCATGCTAAACAGCTAAAGCTATTTTTGAGGTGGGTGGGTTGAGCATCATGTACTAGAGATTCTGATTTTGCTAATATAAATGGCAAATTAAAGTTAAAGTCTTTAACATTACCAATGTTTGATTGCGTAATGAAGAAATTGCATTTTTGACAAGATTCCAAGGTAAATACAGACTCTGAAAACTACATGTGTATTACAATGCCGGGTACTTCCGTTCCGTGCATTTGTTACTATCGAGCCTTGGTTGATTTAGCCAACTTCTTTTTCTTCTTTTTAACAGCTTTGGGGACCTTGTGTTTCCTAGCCTCCCTCTTCTCTTCTTTCACTTTCTTCTTGTTTTCTTTTCGAGCAGCCTTCTTATCAATAGGATTTTCTGAGTTTTTATCCCGTTCAGATCTCTCTTCATTTTCACTGTCATCCTCTTCAGACTCGGAATTTAATTCACTTCCATCTGACTCAGATTCATCTTGCGGAGAAGCACTGGAAGTAGATTCATTTTTGTTTTCGCTTAAAGAGGGTTGGCTTTCGAGAGCCTGCTTCAGTCCTGTGATGGTTTTGTAATACATGTCTTCAGTTCCCTGTCCACTAGTGATTTTTTTGACATCCTCTTCGACGTTTCGGACATGATCTAATGTCTTTGGAATATATGACTGAGATGCAAAAAATAGAAGCTATATCAGAATGTTGTGTAACCTATAAGCAAATAACATTACATGATATAATGTTATACCATGTAACCATATTTCTTAGTGTAAAGAAAATCCATTTTGAATCAATAATTCAAACAGCTATCCAAAACACCATGGCATATGATTTATTAGCCCCTTATTAGAACAGTTCAATCGTTACTTTTAAGGAATTCAGTACGAGAACTTTCCAATTCAATCACTAATAACTTCTGTACTTCAACACTCCATATAAAAGAGGTGAATGAGAGACATTTCCTATGTGCTCAGAATCAAATGAGTCTTCTGGAATATAATAAAACATTTTGAGCTTACTTGGACAAACACAGCATCAGCAAGTTCCTCTTCCGGCGAAATTTCATTGCCCCTGGCCATAATCTTAGATTGAACCTGAATTTGTAAAAAAATTAAATGTCAGAAAGTTAAATCATAACACAATTGTCACGTACGACAGCAAATGTCAGCGGAAGACTGAATTTGTACCTCTTCCAAATAACTATCAATAGATTCATCAGTAATGGATGGATCAACTATAAAGTCAAACAGCTCTCTGATTGTCATAACAGCTACACCTTGTTTTCTAAAGAAATCCTGCAAGTGATAACATCTTAAAAATTAAATCTGTTCTGACAACTGATAGATTGCAGTTTTAATCCAACTGTTCTTGAAAATAAATATGAATAACATACAGAAACATTCACACAATCTCGGCGGAGAAAATCGAGAGCATGAGGGTGATCTAAGTCCACTCCTTGAGAAACGTCAATAATATAAAGGTGTCCCTGTGGATGAAGATAATGAAACATCAATATGAATAATCGAATGGGAAACTTTCAATAGAGAGCAGAACACGAGTGGATGGATTGTCACCTCATAATAAAGCATGTTAAATTCACTGAGGTCTCCATGTACCAATTTGCACTTCTGATACAATGTTCTCATTGCAATTACCACCTGAGAAATTATGCACAAAATATATTTCATTGCCATGTTACCATATTGTAGCTGTGAACGTGAACAGTACATACTAAATAGAGACTTCATTTCAGCAAACAAACATATAAACTTCCATAAACTAATAGGCGTGAGCTTGAATCTTAAATAGCAAATGAATAGATTCACATGTCTAACACATAAAAATGCATGTCTTGTATATGGTACATACACACACAAGGTAAAAAGAACGAACTATGAAGATAAGACCACTGAAAGAGAGGAATTTCACTTCCCAAGTGTTTTAATAACAGGGTATTTTCATCAATTTTTGAAATTGGTTAACAAAAGCATCTCTAGATAAACATTTAAACTCACCTCCATGTAACATTCACACAACTTGTCAACAGTCAGCGAGACTTCTTTCAAACGCGGTGCAGCCCAACCATTTTTCCCTGCATAAGCGAACTAGTCAGGCGCACTGGTAACAGAAAACTTCTCAAATCTCAAGCATGCCCAGCAAGTGCATAAATATACTGTCTATTCATAAAACTACAAGGTTGAGTTAGAAGGTTCAAAAATTACTAATTTACAATGCTAGGAAGTGCTATTTGTAGATGGAGCAGGATTAAAACTAAAGAAAAAATATGACAGTGGCTCGCTGCCACGGTAACAATGGGAAACCCTACTAATAAGTAATAACCAGAGACGGCTTGTAAATATTAAAAGTAACATATCGCACCAATGAACTCCATAACAAGAACATGAAGCTTTAGATGAAGAGGAGTAGGGCATCTGATTCCTGCAGCCTTCAACCTGCAATTCAACAAATATATCAAGTAAACAGGACAGATCTATTTTGACTTTGTCCACTAGTTTACAAATCATAACGTGAAAGCATCATCAGTTCCGATAAATACACTTGCCTCATAAGATTCCTCCTTTCCTTTTCAGCCCAAACTTTCACCATTTTCCTGGGATTATGGTGGGAACTACCATGCCTAAAACGGAAGTCTCCTTGAACATACCTTGTTCTGTCTCTGAAATAGAGTAGGAGATAGGAGTGTAAGATTCTTTGAGCTCTTATTGAATTGAAAAACAACAAGGCACAACAGTGAGCAGAATTAATTATTTACATCCAGTACTTTAACATGTCGATAGTTGTTAACGTATATGAAATAAAGACGTCCACGAAATAAAAGGTTGCAACACCTAGCATGATAAAAGATTTCCATGAATGAAACTAAAGAAAATAAAGAATATCAAAACATACTTGAACTCAAGAATGGACGTTTTGTAAACTTTAATGGCAAGTTCCATTCCGTCATCTCTTGTCGCATGATAAACATTAGCCTACAGAAGATTTTAAAAAATAAAAGAAAAACATGAAGGAAATCCATATACATTACCAGAAAGACGCTGATTCAGGAAATAGTTTGCAAATCCAGCAAAATTGCCAAATTCGACATTTCAATAGAGAATTCAAAACGAGTAGGAAATAGTGCTTACTTCTTTTCCAGTTGAAATGCAGCCATTCATATCACTGAAAAATTTGCGGTTGATCATCTTGAACAACACCATAAAGGTTCTGGGATCAAGGGCCTGAAAAGACATTTATCAAAACAATATAGATAGAAAAAGAGAGAACCATAGAAATGTATGTGAATGAAAAGAGAGAAACTGCAATTTCACTACTAAAGATAACACATGAGAAAAAAATTCTATCAACATTGTATTTCGTATCACATAATTGCAGCATTAACCAAATAATAAAAAGACGAGAAAGCAGAGGCTTTCACCAAATCAGAAAATAAACTCAGCTCAAAGAAAAATTTCGAATTACCTGTTCTACTGTCGCACGATCTGCTTTCTCATGTGTTTTTGTTTTCCCAATAGCCATACCTCGAATACTCTCCCGCATCTCAGTGTTTACTGAATTTGACATGTTTACACTAGTCCGTCCCTCCCAATCCTGTGCATATTAACTTCTAAATTAAAAAAACATAACCCCTACAATCACAAATATATCAAATACGCACCTTGATATAGAACTGACGTGCATCATCTACCAAAAACAAAACTAGAAAGATATCTACGTCTCGATTGAAACCAAAGCAGCTGCTTTTTTCTATGAAAATTGCTACACTGATAAAAAAGAGAAAAAAAGACGAGCAATCAACCTCGAGAGGAGACGCACGAATATGATTTGCAAATTTCTGAGTCCGATTAGAAAGCGGCTGAAGAGCTGAAGCATTACGTTGTGAATGAATCCCTCCATGAGCATTAGGACGCCACGAATTAAGCGTGAATCCTCCCTCTAAAAACCCATCATCATCTCTCGAGTCCAAATAATCCAACGCATCACCAATCTCCGAATCCGACGACAACGACAGCTCATCATCCTCCTCTTCCGCCTCCACCTCCTTCACAACCACTTCAGTCGCTTCACCAGTCATCTCTAAGATCGGCGGTTGCTAGGGTTTCGTCCTTTCGCGGGAGTACGCGATGCCTTTGGTTTTGATCCAACACTCCGGGTCGGGTAAGGTATTCGGGTATTCAGGTTGGGTTATTAAGGTCGGGTCGGGTTGACCCGAAGGGAGATAGGTTTGGTGTGACGAACCTCCGCCAAGTGATTCCTCATCTAGTTTCTCTCACTTGCTATAAATTGGATGCATTGGCGATCAACGCACGTCACTCATCGTCGTTGTCGTTTTATTTTATAAGCTGCGGTCGTTTGGTTGTTGTGTGATTGTGCGTGATGGCGGAGACGGTTGACCTACCGAGTCGTCTTGGAATTTTGCCATTTAGGAATAAGGTTTTGCTACCTGGTGCAATCATTCGTATTCGCTGCACTTCGCCTAGAAGGTGAAGTCGATGAATCTTGTAGTATTGTTGTAATTATTCTGTGTTTGATGAATTGGAATTGTTTTTTGTTGTCGGCAAGCGTGTTTTGTTGTTATTGAGAGTCTGAATGATTTAGGGATACTTAGCGATTTGATTTGGGGACTTTTGAATTGATTTTAGAACAATCATTGCGTATTTATTGGGTAAACTTAGTGTTGTGTTGGGTTTTTAATGTTGAATATGAGGAATAATATTTATTGTTTGCAGTGTGAAGCTGGTGGAGCAGGAACTATGGCAGAAGGAGGAGAAGGGATTGATAGGGATACTACCTGTTCGAGATGCGACTGAAGAAGTGGCTGTAGGGTCTATGCTATCATCTGGTTAGTGGACTTTTCTGGTCTTATACTTCTTTTTTTTCATGGGTTTTGTTAATTTATTTCTTCCTAGGTGTTGGAGCTGATTCTGGAGAGCGGAGCTCAAAAGTACAGGTTGGAGCTTCAGATGGGAAAAATCAAGAGGTCATTCACTGGCACACCAGGTATGACCAAATGGCATTCTTATTATTGAAAAAGAAAGATAGTAGACGAAACCCTCTGCTTGTTCTTTGACTGTAAACCTAAATTTTTGTAAAACTGTTTATTATTGATCATTTATGTGTGGTAAATGTAGAGTATATAATTTGTACGTGACATTCTGTTCCCAGGCCTATCCTTAAATATTGTACATCTTCCCTGCTTTTTATAAGTATTGTGTTATTGATGATTGATGTTAATTCAGGGGAGTTGCAGCTCGAGCTTTACATCTTTCTAGAGGCGTTGAGAAACCAAGTGGGCGAGTGACTTACATTGTCGTCTTGGAAGGACTATGTAGATTCAGTGTCCAAGAACTTAATACAAGGGGTACATATTACACTGCTCGAGTATCTCCTCTTGATATGACTAAAGCTGGTAAGCTGTTCTATTGTAGACTGGTTCTTTAAGTTTTCTTGTAAAAGTTCATTTTAATTTCTACTCGCCTAAACCCAATTCGAAATGA
>QZGG01003734.1:0-20861 GCA_006409495.1 Sedum album | reverse complement strand
TTTAAATTAAAGAATCATGTAGCTATTAGTCATTTATCAAAGAGTTATTATTATTGGACCCTCCGATCTAGCACGAGTAGAGCAGTCCATAACCATTTCACAATTTGTTATTATAAAGGGTGGTTTTTTTGTAAAATTGATATTGTAATAGTGGTTTTTTATAAAATTAAGATTATAATGATGATTTTCTGAAATTAATTTAATTGATAAAATAATGTGTAATAATCACACGAACGCACTTTTAACGTAAAATTTAACGAAATAGTGACAATGATGGTTTTTTGATAACGGAGCTATTATAATAGATGCATTTCGTAATTAGTTGTTACTATGATGGTTTTCTGCAAAACAGTATATTATAATAGTGGTTTTTTGCGATTAACCCTATTTTTTAATGTTATTGCCTTGGATTGATTTCATATGAATCCAGAGTAAAGAAATTAGTTTTTTTATTTGAGAATGCATTTTATTTATAGAGAAATCAATATTTTGTACCGTAATGTGCAAAATTCAAATTTATGTATTTGATTTCTCACGCATAAGTTTATCAATGCATTATGTGCAATTTAAAGAGGAAGTAATTTTGTGTCCTATAATTTTTTAGAGTGGTGCTACATGTTGGGTAATTTTGACGAAATGAACAAAAAGTGCGGGAGGGCCTCGCATTGATGACGAAAATCACGAGTATTTTTATCTAAATAAGCCTTGTTGTACACCAAGCCCGGTGCATTAGGCAATTTTTCAATTTTTTCAACTTAAATTGATGTGTCCCATTATCCTTCATAAATTTTACAATTGTTATTTTCACCTATTGAGTAATTTGGTGCAAAAAATGTTAAACAATCTTTTTTAATTAAAAAGGCAAATTGTCTTGAACTATATTGATGAGTTCAATTATTTTCCTTTTAAATTTCAAAATAGAAAAAATGGACACTGAGGAAACTACAATAAGACTTGATTAGAAGATCCGAATGCAACCTCCTATCCTTAATGTCAACCCTTTAGACGTAAACGTTTACATATTCATGCATAAATGTTTAAATTATATGAATACGAGTTGTATAACATACTGTTCAACGAGCACTAGTATTTTTAATGGGTTAATTACAGAAAACTATCCCTATAATAGGGGTAATTACAGGAAAACTACCCTTATAATGACTATTTACAGAAAACCACCTTTATAACGTGCTCCGTTAGCACTCTACCACCACTTGCCGTTACCGTTAGAAAAAAAATTAAAAAATAATAAAAATAATAAAAAAATAATAAAAAATTAAAAAAATTAAAAAAATTAAAAAAATTAAAAAAATTAAAAAAATTAAAAAAATTAAAAAAATTAAAAAAATTAAAAAAATTAAAAAAATTAAAAAATTATTTTAATATTATATACTCTATATAGTAAAATTCTTATAACTTATTGAAACCAATTACATATGAGTACATGAAATAAATAAAAAACAATAGACAAACGAATATCTAGTTGTACTCATTTCGTATGAGTAAAAGCCTTCTGTGAGACAAAAGATAACTTCTGTCTCAAAATAGAGAATGTAAAACCAAGATCAGCTAATGCAATCTATCAGACTAAGGTTCTTGAATGTTTAACTAGAATTCTACTTAAGGTTTGAAGAAGACGCACACCAAACGACAGCGTTTTCAACAGAAATTAAAAAACAGAACGCGCCTGACCAAAACGGCGACGCTCAACTTAATCTCCTTTAATCTCCATACGACGCCGTTTATTGCGTTTCAAATCTTTACCTCCAAAACCTGAAAAATCTACAAATATTTTGATTCACACAACAACAAATTACATTTCATGAAACCCATATCTGAATTACTAGAATCGCTAGATGCTAACTAACGATCCAACATGGATGGTGGTATGCATTCTAGGGATGTCAATCCGAGTATAAATCTCTAGGTCAGTTTGTAGTTTCTCTGTTCATTGAGGTCCAACGCATTGGCAAAGAAATAATGCATCAAACTATCGCCGAATCACTAAGTGGGGATCAAGCTCTGTAGCAGAGGGAATATAATCAAGTGAGACGATGGAAGCAAGTGCTTGTCTGGCTTCTGTCTTCAATCAGTTAGTTGAAGAACTGAAACAACCACAACGTAAATATCAGATGATGTATATAATTGCCATGCATAAACAAAAAAGGCAAGAATATCTGATAAAAATGCAATTTATTTTGAGGTGAATCGCTCTTCTTCTGGCTATTGACTAGCTCCATAAATACCTCTTGAAAAATATAATAGTAAAAGCCAAATCCATATAACACATCCTATTATACAGTTTGGCCAAAAAGAGTGTTACCTTGGTTTGGTCCCAATTTGACCCAACCTATGAGCAGCAACACTTTGATGTGGCATCCTTGCATGCATCGGCAAGCCTGTTGCACTGGTTTCCTACGCAGAAATCAGAATCATGAATGGGTCAAAGAAGTGAAACCATATCCAGCTGTCTATGGAATTCAATCCCAAACAAATTATGATAATTTTTCTGCTAAAAATTGCAGATTGAGGAATTAGAGAATTCTAATTAACTATGATTATTTGGAACATGTTCAGCATACCACTTGCCTGATCAAGGCATGTTGTCATGGTTTCTTCAAAAATGCAATGCGGCCGTTCCAAGCAATAACAAGACGTCTCTTATATTTGAACTCCATTCATATACTCTTCTAAAGACAGCAACGAGTTTCAAATTTGAATTCTGCATCAAGATTAAGCTTCAGGAACAACTAGGTGGTAACATTATTTTCTTGACATTGAACTGTTATATGCGCATTGCAAGGCTATCACACGGTTACATCAGAAAGAAATGCAGCACTTAAGGAATAAGAAGAAAATATATGTATTTGAGCGTCTGTGTGTAGCCCTGCTTGAATAATTGGATATCACAAAACACCCACATCAAAACTAACCGCATATTTCGCATAGTCACGACTAGCAATATATTTATACTCAACTCAAACCTGAATTGTAGGAGACAGACTTTCGGATTAAGACATTTTCTGCACAATTTCATTACAGAAAACATTGCGATTGATCTGAACAAGTCTGGCTTATCAAGTGCTAGATCAACAGCAACCCTGCAAGTAAATAATTGTTTATATTAAGGAACCTGTCAACTGTTAAGCTACGCAAGACAAACATATGGCTGATGCTGCAGAAAGTCATGTGAAGAAAAGAAGCTATCAGATATTTCTGGAATGTAGTGCAGACTGCAGATAACATATTTAGACGTAGTCACCAAATCCCAAACAGGCTAATGCATAATCTAATCTTGATAGGGGATAATAAACATCGAGTCACGAAGGGGTTTGTAAAACATTCTAGAAATGATATTAGAGGAGGAAACAAAAAGGGGACACTTATAAGCCATTTACAAATCAAAGTCCAGCCTAACTGACTGTTAAGTGATACCACAACAGGATACTTGTCGGTGACTAGGCAGGTAATCCACCTTAAGGAGTGATATTGGAATGACCTGAACACAGTACAACGAAGACTATAAACCTTGTTTGTATCTACTATGAAAGAATGAAACAGTATAAAGGTAGTACTCAGTATCAGCTACCAAAACGCAATGCCAAAAGAAACAGACTTTTGTATTTACCAGAAGATGTTAGAATCTATTAAAGGGAAATATAAAAAACAAATTATTAAAAGATGGAGGAACATACCTTTCTATTCTGTGGGTTTCACGTTTCAGTTTCACAGCCCGTAAGTTCATTCGTCAAACTGAAGTTATGATGTGCCATATTATCCCATCATAAAGAATCAACTTGAAAAAACCCAGATTTGATCAACCTGGGAAGTACGTCAGATACGGTGTACAGTTTATTATTTTCACAAAATGCCTCAAAAATAACATTCCAAAGTCGATTATCTAAAGAAATCCCTTGGGATAGCATCATGCGGAAAACTATATTCGCTTCATTCAAAGAACCCCTTCTGCATAATCTGTTGATCATGGCACTGTAATCTTTAATAGAAACTTCAAATCCTTTTTGTAGAACCTGTCTTAGTAAAGTTAACGACTTTTGGACTTCGCCTTTCACACAATGAGCTTTGATCAAGGTCGTGTAGGCATATTTTGTCAGCGTGATTCTTTGATTTTCTAGAGTCATCAATAATGTGTCGGCTTCCTCTAGATACCCATTCATACAGAGACCATTCATCAAAATATTATATGTAACTGGACTTGGCTGAATGTTATTAACTAGCATATCGTTGTGCAATTGAAATGCTTTTTCCAAATTTCTAGCCTTGCAAAAACTCTGAATCAAGGTGTTGTATGTAACTTGATCTGGGGTATGTTGGCTGGCATACATATCATCAAGCAGATGCATAGACTCCATCTGCATTCCCAGTCGGCAGTACCCTTTAATTAGCACCGTATATGTTATATGAGAGGGTTCAATATGTGCTGCTTTCATCTCTTTAAATTGCTGAAGAAGAGAGCTCATCTTTTTATTTTGGGAGTACGCGTTCATAAGGGAGGTGTAAGATATGACATTTGGTTTCAGACCATACCTTCTGATTGTAGAGAACACGTCTTGAGCTTCAAGCAAATTTCCAGCCTTACAAAATCCAAAAATGAGAATGTTAAATGTAACAATGGTCGGCGCTAGACCTTTTCTACTTAACTGCCTAAATAACTGTATTGCATCACTCATCAGACCAAGTTTGGCATACCCGTTAATTAGAATATTGTACATAAAAATGTCATCAACTAAGTGGTTTTCATCTAAAGTATTGAAAAGGACCCTGGCCTCCGCCATCATTTTTTCACCACAAAGCCCCTTCAAAATAGCACTGAATGAATAACTGTTTGGGCAGATTCTATAAGAGCACATCTCTTTGAATAGTGCAATAGCCCTCTGCACATATCCTTGCATGCACATCCCACGAATGAGAATCGAATATGTAACAATATCAGGCTTCAATTCTGAAGAATGCATTTCATTTAGCAACTGAATTGCTTCATCAATCCGCTTGGCTTTGCACAGGCTACTAAGTAATATGCTATACCCAATTAGATTTAACTGGAAACCCTTGGAAATCATTTCCTCTCGCAACCTTAAGCCCTCTTCTACATTGCCAATTTGACAATACCCAAGAATCAAAATCACATAAGTTATCAAATCAGGATCCACTCCACTGTGTGTCATTTTTTCAATAAGTTCTAAAGCTCCGTCCATGAAACCAATAAGAGAGAAACCTTTCGCTAGAATATTATAAGTCACTGTATCTGGTGAGACTCCATTTCTCTCCATGTCACTAGCAAAATCAAGTGCCTCCTCTATCGACCCAGCAACAACAAGTCCATGAAGAAGGATATTGTAGCTAAAAGCATCAGGAAATATACCACACTTTAGCATCATGCAATAGAATGACTTTGCAACATCTGCATACCCCATGTTACAGAGAGCCGACATGAGAGTATTATAAGATGCAGCTGTCAAACCGTTCTCCCTGGTTCGACTTTCTCTCTGGAACAAAATCGCTTCCGGCAGCCTGGACTGCTCACATAAACCATGTATGAAAATGGAATTAGTGTACTCTGTTGGAGTCATTTCATTGGATTTAATTTCTTCAATTATATCATAAATAAGTTCTGTCCGCCGCAACTTATGCATCAAACAATTATAAGTCTGTATTGATGCCGGAATACAAAAGTCTTTCATCTTGGCTAGCACATATAGAGAGTCATGAACCATTTCACATCTTGCGTAAGTAAAAGCCATCAGATCAAAAACCATGTTGACTGAATCCAAGTCCCTAAAGCAATTCCAAAGCGTTTCACAGAGTGCAGGAGCTGAACCAGGGCCTAAATTTGATCACAACATGCTAAGATACTACAAAAAAAGACAAAAATATCTGGCTACTTCCATAAAATTCTGCATTTTCTAAGCTCAAGAAGTAAAATTCATTCAATCAAAATATGCACACCATTCCAGCTCTTCAACGACACAATCACTAAATATTCATACTGAGAAGCATTCAGACACCAAAACAACACATTTTACTAGAATAAAAAGACTGTTCGCAATATGGAAAAAAAATTAAACAAAAATAATGGAATCAACCGAGTAAATACCTTCTTCAGCAACCATATCCTGCAAAACAATCCTTAACTCTTTCAAATTCCCTTTCCTGGCCCATATATGACAAATCAAAAACCTTGAATTTGTACAGTGATTGATTCCAGCTTCGTCCCTCAACCAATTGAAGAACAGCACTGCGTTGTCGGGCCTCGTAACTCTCAGTCTTTCAATCACGGTCACAACCTCCTCCTGGGTCAAAAGAGGCAACAAAGTCTCCATCCATCCACACCGCGTAACTTTCTGTGGAAACGAACAACTCAATTTGGCTACGACCTCGTCGACTAGCGGGAGCTCGGTATGAGAAATTGAGGGCAGAGCTGCAGGAATTGATTGGAAATGAGCGAACTGAAAAGCGTATGGTCGGCGGAGAAAGTGGCGGAAGAGGCGCATGTGGTGTTGGCGAGGGTTTAAGGGTTTTGGGAGTTAGTGAAATTAATAGAGATAATTTAGAGACGGGCGGTAGGAAAGTCGAGAGCGGCAAAGAAAGAGAAAAGAAGAAGGCTGTAACGTACGTGTCGGCGTTATTCCTCCGCTCCGTAAGCGGCCGAAGTAAGTAAATATTTGATTTGAGCCCATTCCAGCCCATCCTCAATTTGCATCAACTTCGAAAAAGAATGAAACATATAGGATATAAAATAATAAGAAATTATGTCCGTGTTATTAGGAAGTCAAGTTTGGCATGCTAAGGACTCCACGGGTGGAATCCACATGAAGAAATATTATAAGATCTGTTTAGAATCAGGAAATGTGTTCTATGTAAAATCACGAAACGTGTTTGATGAAATTCTGAGGAATAGGTGAATGTAAAACTCATCCTTCGACCTCTCTTCCTCTGTGTCTTCATGTATCAGAAAATTGAATTTCAAAATTTTGTTCAGTGGGGAGTGCAAACCCTGAAGAATTATTTTTCGCAGAGCCTAAAGGATGACTATTTACCGCCTGCGGACTGAAATTTAATTATATTTATAATATATTGAAATTTAATTATTGTATAATATATTATAACCCGTTTGATTCTTTTAGTATTGATAATTAATTAAAGGATTCTATTTTTTTCAAGATAATCAAGTCAGACGTCAAATAATTTTTTGTCGTTGATAAAAGTGGTATATTTCATTTAAACCATGGGTGCATCGTTACATGATTAGAAAGTAAACATAAATGTTGATATAAAGTTTAAGAAACTTCTAACAATGAGTATCTATATAAAACTTCTAACAATGAGTATCTATATAAAACTTCTAACAAGTAAACATAACGACACCTTCACCATCAACTCCCACTGGTACGATACTCGACATCAAAGTGATCTTTGGCAGATATCAACCTTATCACGCAGCATAAAACATGTTGAGAAGAAGCCTATGGGACACAACAAGTATCCAGTAAGGTTGAATATATATATTAACAAACAAACCTATGTCGATTATTTATATACATGACATAGAAGGATCTTGAAAACCGATCATTCACATGCATGTGACCATGGAGGTAAGAAGCGGTCAAGAAGGTGGCAATCTACCACATACATGATGAAGGCGGCGACGATGGGCCCGACAAGTGCTCTCTGAACCAATCTCTGATGAAAAGAGGAAAAGAACGAAACATGAGATTAAAAATAACTTCTTGGGGTAGAGGTAGAGGAATACATCATCCATGTAGAAGAAGATCCTCTCCTCCACCCCGTAGCACGGTGAATGATTAAAGAAAGAAGATGAAGAAAAACAAGAGAGAAGGTAGAGAGTTTGGTAGAGGAGAGATAGAAATGTAGACTATGTGGGCCAACGTCAAATAAATTCAAATAAGGAGGAGAGTTTGCGTTACATTGAACTGATTTTCGAGCTGGTTCTACATGATGGGTTTTAAACCATACATAGTAGATAATAAATCATAACATACTTTTTATTTAATCATGCAATTTTTGTACCTGTGTTTACCTTGCTTAAAGTAAAATGTAGATTATTATGTAAAATTAATGATTTATGTATATACAAAATACGATTCGAAGTTAACATTCATTGCCATATATATGATTCAAAATTTATATAGAGTTGGTTCTTAAATCATAAAATAGCAAATAATGAATCACAGCGTCATTGGTCATTTTCAACATCAAAAATTGATTCTCTATTCTCCATTTGATGTTCTTGCGTAGTGTTTGCAAAGTAAGAATTATAAATACTCAATTTCGTGATAATCACTGTGAAATCAATATGGTCCATTGTATGATACAATATGATTCATAAATTTTGAAGTCATTTCTTCTAAAATGTTTTAACAATGAATTTAAGTTTAATTTAAAAGATGAACCGTTATAAGTAACAAAGTATGAACAATGGCGTCCATTATTTGATACCTTATAATTCATGAATAATGTGGTGTCAGATGATGAACCATTGAGTCATCAATATTATTCATCATTTGATACATTATGATTAATGAATCGACCAACTTGTGAGTCCTTGACGTCGATATCAAACACAACAAATATCAAAAATCATCATAACAACTAAAACACTAAATAATAAATAATAGAAAACCATCTCAACTAGCAGAGAGGACAGACGGAACATGAACATTCGAGACAAGCCTGTAAGTCAATGAACTCTCCAGAATTTCCAAATTGAAGGCACATTAAGCACAAAACAAAGATGACTAACCAAAAACTCTCCAAGATCCGCACTCGGCAAAACCTTCGGACAACTCACACACTTTACCACCCTAAAAGCCTACACCAGTGGTCGTTTCTTAAGCACTTCACGCTCCTTCCAGTCGCTTTTGTCGCCATTCAACACACTTCTTTGTAGATGCCACTCTTTGAGTGTAGAAGATTCGTTTGTAGATTTCATTATAAAGTTTTGAGTATTCAATTGTTTTCTTTCCCCTGATTTTAGGGAATCGATTAATTTGTATATGACCAATTTACCCTCATTGATTTGTTTATAAATATATTTAATGCTAGATAGTTTTTATATTTCTAAATTGACCCCGAATATAACCCATATAATTATTTGAATTGAATGATTCATATCTTTTTTTACTTTATAACTAGGAGTTACTTATTACTTGATCCCTTCTCAATTTGAAAATATACGAGAAATAAAAAGAATGTTATAACACCGTAATGAATAGGTATAAATTATTTCATAAATATGCTAATTTTTTTCAAAGTAGAATTCTATAAAGAAAACATGGAAAGAAATTCCCAACTGATATAGATGCATACAAGTCAATACACTCGTGAACTACATATTATATGAATTAATTCAGTCAAAGCTCGTTCATTAACCAAACGAATCAAGCTCAAGCTCGTTTTTAGCTCGATTCATAAACAAGCAGAACAAGAAGAGAAGGATGCTCAAATCGGTTATATTTTTGATCAACTCATAAAGGGTCAAAAGCTCAACAAATACTCGTTTATAACTCAACACATAAATTATGATTTGAGATAACATTGTCAATTGGGATCGGTGCTACAAACATCGATTTGCAGCTAGAAATAAATAAATAACTTACCTAATATTTAAGAAATGTGTTGATTGGATTATAGGATATAAAAATATTATTTACTTATATAAAGTAATATTAATGTGGGTTAATTTCTAGAAGGACATTAAATATTTGTGAGACTGAAGAACAAAATCTCAACCGTTGATTTGATTAATTTGACGGTTGTGATTAAGTTTGTTTTTAATTAAATAAAGCACTTAGACTTACAAAAAAATGCGGGCGGTTGAATTTGACGGTTATTTTTAGATGAAATCTCATCAGTAAGATTATTAGTAATCAACGATCGAGATTGTGTCTCACTGTCTCACAAATATATAAACGTGCTTCATGAACTTTTCCCTATTAATATACTGATAACGTTTGAGGTTTATATTTAACTAACTCAATGTTTTATATTCAAACCAAATCCAACCATATGAACAATGGTAATCATTGTGAAAATTATTTACTGTTTTATTATATAATTTCTTCAAATTAAATATTTACTTCAATGGTATATTAAATTCATAAAAAATCACATCTATGATTTTTTAAAATTTAATTATTGTCAACAGTTCTTTTTATGGTTCATGAAATAACCCATTAAGATTCATGAACAATAAGATATGAATATTTTGATTAAGCAAAACCACATTAAGGTCATATGTCACGATAGATTAATTCATTGATCATATTATATATTTATATATATATATATATATATTTAAATTAATTTATTCCTACGTCGCTCAAGGACTGGACATACACTTCAAGGCAGGGATGCACAAGGGAGGGCTTGAACCCTCAACCTTTGAGACCAGAATCTTAGAGACCGGATTGCTCATATTATGTGACTATTATGATTCATTAAATAGCACATTAAGCTCCATTAATCATAGTACACTAATAAATAAACCAAATCATGAATATATTTTTCATCATTTAATTTGGAAATTTTCATCATCGTCTAATACAAAACATTTTAAAAATTAAATATATTTCTGTTAAATTTAATATATGAATAACAGGAGTTGAGTTTTAGAGAGACATTTAAATTTTGTGAGACATAAGGACGTAATCTAGACCGTTGATTTGATTAATTCGACGATTGAGATTTAAGTTGGTTATTAATTAATTGAGCGGTTGGATTTGCAAAATACACGGGCGGTTGGTGATTGACGGTTACTAATATCAACCCTTGGATTGATAAGAATCAATGGCTGAGATCATGTCCTTCCGTCTTACTAAAAGATATATGTCCTCCTAGAACCCTTCACTGAATAACAATACTGTCATGTGTACTTTTATATATAAATATAATATATGTGAATAAGTTATAGGAAGACATCTAATTTTATTGAAGACAGTGAGACATAATCCCTACCGTTGATTGCTCATTATCTATCATATGAGATTTAACAAAAAATAACAGTCAATCCAACTGTACGTGTTTTTTGCCAATTCAACCGCCTATTTTATTGAAAACCAACTTTAATCTTCATCGTTAAATTAATCAAATCAATGACTGAGATTATGTCCTCTCGTTTTATAACAGTTATTTGTCCTCCTTGATTCTAACTCTTATTTAATATATTTTACTATATGACTAGGTATTTACCCGCACCTTGTGCGGGGTGAAGTTATATTTTGAGTAATTTAAATTTGATATATTCAGTTTTATTTGAGTGTGATTGATTAGGAAAACCTTTCATAAATGTACAAAGGAATTAGGAAAGATTCTTCATCGCTTTTCTGTGCGGCATTTACTAAAGGGGTAATTGCAGTAAACCACCATTATAATATGGTGTTTGCAGTAAACCACCATTATAATTTTTTCTTCGAAACGAGTATATTATAACATCACCGTTAACAGAAAACCACCAATTTAAATGTTCCATTAAAATTGTTAAAACACGCGCCATACGACGCGTGGGTATATAACTTTAATTCAGACAATTTCAAAAAACCACCATTATAATGTCTTGTTTTGCAAAAAAACCACCATTTTAACAAATAATCACAAATGACTGTGGCTATGATTGTGGCTTCTTTGATTAGTAAAGCAGTACACGTTTATTAATTTATAATCCATACTAGACACGAAATCTAATGGAAGCATATTTGCAGTTGCGGGTGTGGTGAGAAGCTGTTATATTTTAGCTCAGAGTCGATCTTGAAGATCAATATAGAAAAATAATTAGAGTTTAAAAGTAGTGAATAAATCACATTTCGTAAGATAAAATGAGAAAGTTATTTATATTTAACTTCCATCGAGTTTAAAAGAATTGAACCGTGCAGTCGATAATCATTAAACATTGATAATAAACTCTCAAACAAGAGTTTCTTTTTGTATTTCTTACATTATTTTCTTCGTTGACTTCCATCAAGATTAAATTGAAGCACTATGTAGCTAGTAGATACTTATCAACGAGTAAAATTAGCATATGAGCCTCTGATCTAGCAATGAACAATGCAGGTGGTAGTATTCTGATAATAAGTTATTAAATGGTGGTTTTTCGTAAAACTGAGATTATAATAGTGGTTTTGGTAATTAATTTCAATATAAAATAATATTTTATTGCCACGTGTACACGCACTTAACGGAAGTTTTAACGGAATAGTGTTTTTTTATTTTTATTTATTTTTATTTTTTTTAACGGAATATTGTCATTGGTGGTTTTCTGTTAACGGCGATGTTATAATATACTCGTTTCGGAAAAAAAATATAATGGTGGTTTACTGCAAAACACCATATTATAATGGTTTACTGCAATTACCCCTTTACTAAACGTCATTGAGTTTCATGGACATGGACATTCCCTTTTGCGATGACATTCATTAATTTGCGATGAATTCATTAATTTTCGAATTTTAGAAAAGCATGATATTGAGATTTCGTGTAACAAAATTTCGAAATTGAAGAGATTTTAGCAAAATATTTTTGTTACCATAATAAACTGCATTAAAACGAAAAGCAATATTCCAATTGACTTTCCATTGACTTTTTGTAATAATATTAAGTACAAAAATATTACAATTAATGTTTTTCCATTGACTTTTGATATGGAATTATATGCAATTAAGTTGAGAATACTTTGCAATTAACATGTACATAATTCAATTCTTAATATGGAATAATTTCAAAATGAAATATATTTTTACAAGCCAGCCAATCAGAAAAAAGGAAAAAAGAATTCAAAATTCTAAAAAAATGACACATAGGCCAAATTGCTCACACGAGGACACGTGTCCAATCATACATCCCTATTAATATATATATGATTGCAAAAACACGTTTCTGAATATTATGGAAAACCGACTTACCTTTTTGAATATTTAAATCATCAATTAATATAAACAATTATTTCCATAAGATCAAATAATATAAGTTTAAGATTGAATGAGTTGGGTTTAGTGAGACACGTAAATTTTGTGAGACGTAAAGACGTAAGCTTGGCCGTTGATTTGATTAATTCGATAGTTGAGATAAAAGTTGGTTTTTAATTAATTTGGCGGTTGAATTTTCAAAAAACACGGGCGGTTGGTGATTGACGGTACGAATATTAACCGTTGGATTGATAAAATTAAGGGTTGAGATTATGTCTCTCTGTCATACTGAAAAATGCATGTGCTCTTAGAACCTTTCACACAATAACCATTAATAGATAATACCACTCCTTGCATTTTAAATATAGAATAAATATGTATCGCTTAGAAGTTTAGATACCGTTAAACACTAATATCATATGTACTTCGAATGCACTACGTTCTCCGCTACACAGATCCTCTTCGTCAATCCGTCAATATGAACCTCTTATCAGATTTCAACGAAATGATCATCCCATTATAAATAAGGTTAATTCCTGACGACCACTTATAATAAATTATTTTCTACATAACCATTTATTTGCTTAATATTATATTCAACCACTAGTATAATGTTTGTCGTTCCCAAACAACCATTTATCACTATTCCGTTAAATATATTAAAATTTTAATATAGTAATAGTATTTTTATTGCAATACACCACCTCTATAACAAATAAATATATTCATTTTGCAATCTTTATAATTACTTCGGTTGCCATTTAACCACCTCTTCGTTAACTGAAATATACAAATGGTTTTGTGAAAAATGACATATTATAATAGTGAAAATCTGAAAGGGTAAATTACAGAAAACCACCCCTATAATAGGGGTATTACAGAAAACCACCCTATAATACGTATTTACAGAAAACCACCTCTATAAATAGCTCTGTTAGCATTTCACCACCTCATTACTATTCGTTAGATAAATTATTAAAAAACTAAAAATATTATAATTTTTTAAATAAATTTATTTTTAAAAATAAAATAAATTAAATTAAATTTCAGAATATTTAATTAAAATTCACATTATTTAATTAAGAATCATTATGTATATTTAATAAGAAAAAATTTATAAAAAATTGAAAAACCTTCAAATATTATACTTTTAATATTAAAAATATTATTCTTAGAAAAAAATCAAATATTATACTTATGAAATTATTAATATTAAAAATATATTCATCATTAGTTCATGAATTGATATAATTAATGTGTTATTTCTTAATTCAAAAATATTCAAATCATATGGTTTTGAAATTATATTATGTTTCATCAAATTAGTGTATTATTTCATAAATCAATAATATAGATATTTTGGTTTGAAATATGTTCATGAATAGTGTACTATGGTTCATGAGCTTTAAATTTGTTATATCCTGAAATAATATTTAATATATTAATTCATTGAAATAATAAATATTTCATGAAATATAATTTTAGGGATTAAAATTAAAAGTCAATAGGTATATAATATTAAAATATTAATATACGATTACATGTTTTTTGATAGGGATTACATGTTTTTTCTTGATAGCGATTACATGTTTGAATAGATCCTATATTATGTTGCATAAATGATTCTTAAATTAAATACTGTGAATTTTAATTAAATTTAATGAAATTTAATTTAATTTAATTTAATTTATTTTTAAAAATTAAACTTATTTAAAATTATTATAATATGTTTAGTTTTTTTAATAATTTATCTTTTTTATTTTTATTATTTTTGATATATTGTTATTTTTTTCAAAAAATAAAAAAAATAAAAAAAATAAAAAAAATAAAAAAAATAAAAAAAATAAAAAAAATAAAAAAATAAAAAATTTATCTAACGAAATAGTAACGGGAGGTGGTGAAATGCTAACGGAACTATTTATAGAGGTGGTTTTCTGTAAACACGTAGTATATGAATGGTTTTCTATAAGTACCCATATTATAGGGATGATTTTCTGTAATTTACCCAATCTGAAATTAACCCTTATAAATATATGTTATACTTGGTCATATTTACACCATTTTTAGCCTTCCATTTCTCCACTAGTCTTCATCCTAACAATGATACCTATGGATTTTTTTCCATGTACATAATACTCGGTTCAATTTAAATTTAACAAAATCAAATATACACGTATCTGGTATTAGAAGAGTAGATGTGGAAATGAATGGTCTAATGTTACCCTTATTTACACTGCAATCATATTCCAAGCACTGCCCATTAAGATTACAGGGAAATTGATAACAAGGTTAACTCATAAAGTTTCACTGAATGGGTTTTAAGGGAACAGAAGAAACCATGAGTAAGACAAAGCATAGGATTACATGGAGAGGTAGTTTTACTACGATACGGCTGTTTCTTGTAAAAAAGTTACAGATCTAGTTGCATATTGACATTTTAGGCACGCTGGAGAGCTGATTTCCGTGCACATATCTTCACTTTCTAGTTTCTACACATATAAGGGGAATAAGGTCTCACTATAATTATATAACTACTGGAGGTGGGATAGCTTTTACGAAAAAGATATTTATCATTAGAAAGAGGTAGATGTACCATATCAGAATGACATAAATCTTGTTATATGTTCAAAGATCGGCCTCCGGTACTCCTAGTACAGCATAAAAAGTATCGTCTGACCCACTCAATGGTATGCATTCGGATCCTCTCACATGGACACTATAGCAAGCTGCAGCAGGAAATACAATGATAAGGTTTCATCAACTACATCGAATTACCATGGAGCTAGTTTCTACAAATTTCTAAAGTATGATATTGGAGGTTTAGAATATAAAAATGTGTTTCATGAACTGAAGGTTTGTGGATTATGTGAGATGCAAGTTACCGTTTTCAATCTTGACCACACTTTGGAGCATCACGTCCATCTTCTTAACCATGTCAGAGTTGTCATCCATCTTGGGCACTACAAGTGTTAGTTCCCTATAGATCTCACGGACAAACTCGCATATTTTTCTGGCAAACTCGAGTTCACCTTCAGATATTCTACCCATTGCCAATCTCATCAGTTCCCCAGTCAGATCTGCCAGCTACAACAAGAGATCAACAAGAGGTTGTAATTGCTGTCCTCCAAGCCATAAAAACCAGAACACATCAAGATGACAATGATGAATGGTAAAGTAGATAAATCTAACTAAAATTTTCCAACTGCATAGTAAAACTTTTTTAATAAGATATAATTCCGTACAGCAGGAAAAGAAGATTACCCCTAGAAGATAGTCAAGGATGTTAATCTGCAAAGGCTCAATAGATGGGCCACCAAGCGATAACAACCCTGTATTAATTTCTTCAAGCTCCAATAGAGTTCCAGTTTCACAGAATCTGCAAAATGTAGCGGCTTCAATGAACTCCTGCACCTGCAGGAATGCAATAAGTCAGATATACTACGAGTAAAATCAAACAACATTCTGATGTTTTAAAAACATCAACAACCCCGGGAGAAAACGCTCTCCGTAGTTTCCAAAAGTCTGTTCCATTAAGTTCTTTCAGTAACCGAGCTAAATGCTGGTCAGTCACAGCTTTCAGATCTTTTCCCGCCTTCCCCAGCACTTCATCTTTGTTATCTTTACCGATCCTACCATTAGCAAACAAATAAATACTAAATTGACTATAGCTTAAACAAATCAATTTTCCAAAAAGTACCTGTGGACTTGAAAAATGACCTTCTTACTGTTCATGGTAATATCTCGACTAGCTTTTACTAATCTCTCCCGCTTGTCATTCTACCATTTAAGAAACAGTGAGTATCGGCAAAAGTGTTATAGATAGTTTTATGCAGAATCAACTTACAAGGTCGTTAAGATATGCAGCATACTTGGCAAAGGCATCCTTCATACCATCTGAATCTCCTACACCTGACACTGTCAGCTTTCGTCTCTTCGCAGCACTCTCTGTACTCTCACTGTGCATTGCCATCCGTACCGCTACTGAAAAAATTGATTAAAACAACTGCATCGACTTATATGCATAAACGTAGGAGTAACACAAACTCACCTAGATAGAGCCGCTGCGATTTCTTCAACACCTGATTGCAGATCATCCCGAAACCCTAAAATCCTAATTCACTGATACGGCGTAGTTTAATCAAGAATGTTGCACTTTTTATTTATTTTTATATTGGCGACAAAATGATAGGCAAGTTACTTTCTTTGGTAAAAATGGGCAAAAACAAGGGTTGCACTTTTCAACCTATTAGATTGTCTTCGTGTATACTCTTAGATCATGGGTTTAACATCATAGTCTCATCAATATTTTTTGTCTCAAAGAGCCTCTTCCTACTCCCATGTGAAGTCTGTCTATCTCTATTATGAAGCTTTCGGTTTAATATTTTCGGTTTCAAGTTTATGTAATAGTTTATAATAAATGATTGGGTTTCCATAGTGAATTGGATTGTTTGCTTGGCATGTAATGTAATCACTGTAATAAAAGATTAATTCAAAATTAACTTAATCTCAACTGCCATATCATCAAAATCAACTATTGAGATGATGTCTTCGTGTTGTACAAAATTATAGTGTCCCGTGATCCGAACTCAGGATCTAACCATCTCATATTTTTATTAAAGTAACGAACTACCTCAATTTTTTTACTAAAATGACGATATATCTAAATTTTGGATTAAACGGTCGGACTATCTCAATTTTAATTAAAGGATCGAATTGTTGAACCCTTGAGTTTTGATGATGACAAGTGATCAATACTGACTAGTGTATTGAGTGTGCAGATTGTGCTTCACTGGACATGCCTAACGACTAGTCTGAAGTCGTTAGCAGTAGCAGTTCCTGATATTTCGGACAGAGAAAAATCAGGGAAGATTATCTTGTTGCCTAAACTGATTATATCGATTTTGATAATATTCTAACTGCCTTTTAGAGCTGAGATAATATTCTAACTACCGTTTAGAGTTTAGATAAAATATTGAACAAAGATTTGAAGAGATATGATATTTCCTAATTGAATCTTGCATGGATTGTAGGGTTTGATTTGGAAGGTGTGGCTTAGTATAAAAGCCAGCAGCAGCAGCTCAGATTCGTGTGACTTTGTGAGATAGCGAGGAGCGATCGAGACCAAAGCACAGGCAGCAAGGAAGCGAGCGTGACCGCGTTTATCACGTTGGTTGAGTGCTTTTCGTGTTAGGCTAGAGACTGCATCAGTCCATCTAGGGTGAGACGGTGTGCTGCAGAATTTCGGAGTTGTTGGTGTCTAAGGATCAAGGGGTGCAGCTTAGAACAGTAGTAAACGAGGAGTTGTACAAGCTGATTCAAGTGTATTCGATTCAAGGATATCAATAAAGTTTGAAGTTGAGAATCCTTCCAGTAGCTGCTGGAAGGGGTGGTTTTTCCCAGTTGGGTTTCCACCTAAAATCGTGAGTCTTGATTTACTTCTGTTTATTACGTTACTCTTGTTTATTCCGCTGCGACTAGTCGTATCGAGGGACTAGTCGACCCTCACGACTAGAAGTACAAGCTAACCTCGATCCAACACGAATTATCTCAATTTTTTATTCGAGGATCGAACTATCTCACTTTTTACTGAAGGATCGAACTGTCTCAATTTTAACCGAAGGACGAACTATCTCAATTTTTAATCAAAGTGATGAACTATCTCAATTTTCAATTAAATAGTGATAGAGTGCAAATATTAGTATTTTGAACACATCCTACCTTTATTCCTTATTTATTTTCGATTACTTTGTGAAAGAATTGATAATTCTTATGCTTATTGTAGGATTTATTCAAGAAGTATAATCATCGAGCATTCAAGTGCAAAAGAGAACAAATCGGGAATTAAAGTGCACAAAAAGAGCCAAAGATGTTCTGCTTTCCCAAGTAGAAATTTTGCTCCCCCGAGCAGAATTTCCCTCCTAGCAAGCCATTTGAAATTTCAATCTCAAGGGATTTACTAGGCCGAGTAAGGCCAAGTAAAATTTACTAGGCCGAGCAAGTTGTCAATTTTGATACAATAAAACTCAGAAGAATCCGCCTTTGCCGAGTAGAAATTTCGCTCTGCCGAGCAAAATTTCCCCCTTAGGAAGAAATATGAAATTTCTATCCTTGAGTTTTTACTCTCCCGAGTAAAAACTTGCTCCCTTGAGCAACTATTTTACTCTCCTGAGCAGCAAAAAGATAGCAAAAAATTTGCTCTCCCAAGCAACTTTTTACACTTCCGAGCAAGTCCAAAAAGGCAGATTTTGCTCCTTAGTATAAATAGATTTCCCAACCATGTTTTGGAGGGATCCTTGAAAGTTCAATATTCATAAACCTAAAGATATCCAAGAGATCAATTGAGGATGAAAGCTTGAAGGGTTGAAGATCAAATTCATCTCCTAAGCATTTCTATCTTTACTTTTGTTATGATGTACTTCCTTTATGTTTTGTTTACTTTTGTAGTAATGTTTGAGTAGTTTTTCATGTGATTAGGGATCATATGGATCCTCTAGGATTTGGATGATGTTTGTTTACTCTTTCTAAGCATTTGAATTACATTTTAGTTGAATCTTAATTGTTGTAGGTACTTGTTCATAACGATGCATGCTAAGTGTTTGACGAAATGCCTAAGTGTATCAAACTGAATTTACTTCCTATGATTTGATGACAATTGAACCCTAAGATGTTAGTAACTATATCAATGTTTCTTTAAGAGTCAATTGTATGTGAGAGAGACAATTCCTCTTGGTGATAGGGTAGGTTTGGTGTTGATTTTGAGTGCCTTTCCAATAGAGCAAGAGTTTGAGGTTGTGCACTTGAATTCCACGTGATTCAACAGAGCGAGATCTTGAGAATTGAAACCGTTTAGCACGTCATCTAATCTCCAAGGACGGAACGAGAGTCGAACTTGGAAGGATGATGCGTAGCCATAAGAATTCAAATTAATTGTGATTTGTGCTAGGAAATTGAGTGTGTTACCCTCCTATGTCTTAGGGGTGAAGTAGAAGTCCTTGATCACTTTTCTTTACTTGTTATTAATACCAATCATACCTTAATCTACATTCCCCCCAAATCTTTTATGTTAGGCAAGTTTAAGTAATTCTTAATTAGTTAACTATCACCTCTTCTCTTGGGTTCGACTCGAGGTCACTCGATTTATAAATGTGTTTGATGTGTGACTAGGATACGTGTTCCCTATAATACTACCCTAACTTGCACGTCAAAATGGCGTCGTTGCTGGGGAAGAGTTATTAGATAGTTTTCTTGTTTAGTTTTACTTTTGTTGCTTAATTCGCTATATTCTTTTTTTAGTTGATTGTAATTTCTTGTTTGAGTGGTATTCCTTGCTTGTTTTATTATGTTCTTCACCTACCTTGCTTTCTTTTGATTGCTAGATAGGTGGGCTGAAAGTCCGCGAGACTTAAAACAAGAAGAGCACAAAAGCAAGTTCTTAAATCAACCATCACCCTTCTCCCTCAACCGCCTTCATTGATTCTATATCATCACACTTCCTCTACAACAAAATGTGGAATGCACAAAGGGAATGTGATTTATGCCATAACTTTTGGCCATGATGAGTACTCATGTCCATATGATCAAAGGAACACTTCTGGAGATTATCATGAAGATATGAACATGGGATACAATGAAGAAGACAAATATATTCCCTAATCGGAATTCTATGGATATAGAAACATAAGCTCCCATGAAGAGTACGGAGATTGTCATCTACCCTATTCACCTTATGATTCCTTTGAGGAAACCACAACAAGCTAAAGAAAGTCAAAGCCAAGAAAGAAACGCTCTTCTTGTACTATTGGAACAAATGGTGGCTAATCAAGCTCAATTTCAAAAGGATAATCAACTAGTGTTCCAAAAGATGGAACAAAGATTCAATGAACTATATGATTATACCTTGGAGCTTAAAAGACAACTAGCACA
>QZGG01003733.1:0-20763 GCA_006409495.1 Sedum album | reverse complement strand
AATGCTAGTGTACCCTAAAATTCGGGTTTAGAGTCTTTACAAACATGATAAATGAGTCGATTGTATGACTAATCACTTCATTATCACTTCTAATAGTGTATTAAGCATAACTCAATGATTAAACATTCACTTGAAAGTTTGAATCAAGTTTGCTTCACTTTGAAGCAAAGTGCTAGTGTACTCTAAAGTTCGTGTTTAGAGCCTTTATGAACATGATAAATGAGTCGATTGTATGACTAATCACTTCACTATCAGTTCTAATAGTGTATTAAGCATAACTCAACGATTAAACATTCACTTGAAAGTTCGAATCAAGTTTGCTTTCTTTGACGCAAAGTGCTAGTGTACTCTAAAGTTCGTGTTTAATGCCTTTACGAACATGATAAATGAGTCGATTGTATGACTAATCACTTCACTATCGATTCTAATAGTGTATTAAGCATAACTCAACGATTAAACATTCACTTGAAAGTTCGAATCAAGTTTGCTTTTCTTTGACGCAAAGTGCTAGTGTACTCTAAAGTTCGTGTTTAATGCCTTTACGAACATGATAAATGAGTCGATTGTATGACTAATCACTTCACTATCACTTCTAATAGTGTATTAAGCATAACTCAACGATTAAACATTCACTTGAAAGTTCGAATCAAGTTTGCTTCACTTGAAGCAAAGTGTTAGTGTACTCTAAGGTTCGTGTTTAATGCCTTTAAGAACATGATAAATGAGTCGATTGTATGACTAATAACTTCAATATCACTTCTAATAGTGTAATAAGCATAACTCACAATTAAACATTCACTTTAAAGTTCGAATCAAGTTTGCTTCACTTTGAAGCAAAGTGCCAGTGTACTCTAAAGTCTGTGTTTAGAGCCTTTACGAGCATGATAAATGAGTTGATTTTAGATCTAATCACTTCCTTATCACTTTTAATAGTGTAATAAGCATAACTCAACAGTTAAACATTCACTTGAAAGTTCGAATCAAGTTTGCTTCACTTTGAAGTAAAGTGCTAGTGTACTCTAAAGTTTGTGTTTAGAGCCTTTATGAACATGATAAATGAGTCGATTGTATGACTAATCACTTCACAATCACTTTTAATATTGTATTAAGCATAACTCAACGATTATACATTCACTTAAAAGTTCGAACGAAGTTTGCTTCACATTGAAGCAAAGTGCTAATGAACTCTAAGGTTCGTGTTTAAATGCCTTTACGAACATGATAAATGAGTCGATTGTATGACTAATAACTTCACTGTCACTTCTTATAGTGTATTAAGCATAACTCAACGATTAAACATTCACTTGAAAGTTCGAATCAAGTTTGCTTCACTTTGAAGCAAAGTGCTAGTGTACTCTAATGTCCGTATTAGAGCCTTTACGAACATGATAAATGAGTCGATTGTATGACTAATAACTTCAATATCACTTCTAATAGTGTAATAAGCATAACTCAACAATTAAACATTCACTTGAAAGTTCGAATCAAGTTTGCTTCACTTTAAAGCAAAGTGCTAGTGTACTCTAAGGTTCGTGTTTAATGCCTTTACGAACATGATAAATGAGTCGTTTGTATGACTAATCACTTCATTGTCACTTCTAATAGTGTATTAAGCTTAACTCAACGATTAAACATTCACTTGAAAGTTCGAATCAAGTTTGCTTCACTTTGAAGCAAAGTGCTAGTGTACTCTAAAGTCCGTATTTAAAGCCTTTACGAACATGATAAATGAGTCGATTGTATGACTAATCACTTCATTATCAATTCTAATGGTTTAATAAGCATAACTCAACAATTAAAATTCACTTGAAAGTTCATATAAAGTTTGCTTCACTTTGAAGCAAAGTGCTAGTGTACTCTAAAGTTGGTATTTATGCTTCTACCAGCAGAGATGAGAGAGAGGGTCTTTGGGATCACCTGGTAAGCGCATCGTCTGGCCACACAAGCCCTTGGATTTTGAGTGGTGATTTCAATTGTATTAGTAACTCAGAAGAAAAGAAGGGTGGTAGTTCCCCAGATCCGGCTTCTATGAGTGATTTCAATACGTTCCAGATCCGGGCCGGTTTGACAGATGCAGGGTTCACAGGTAACCCTTTTACCTGGAGTAACAACAGACATGGTAGTAATCGGATTTGGGAGAGGTTGGACAGGGTCCTGCTCAATGGATCTGCTTTGGCCAGTTTTCCTGATTTTAGGGTTTCGCACCTTTCTAGGATCCGGTCAGATCACTGTCCTATTCTCTTTGAGTCAAATTTCACGAAGGTTAATATGAGCCTTTTTTGCTATCTCAACATTTGGGAATCCAATCCGGGATTTATTTCTTTAGTCAGAAATTGTTGGGATGTTAATCTTCATGCAAACCCTATTGTCAATTTCGGTCTCAAACTCCAGAAGCTTAGGAGGATTCTTAGGAAGTGGAATTGGGAAGTTTTTGGTGATTTAAAAACCAAAATCAGTGGTCTGGTGCAGAGGATCAATCGCTTAGAAAGCAATCTTCAGGATAGCTGGAATGAGAATATCAATTCAGAGCTTGAAGAATGTAAGACATCTCATTCAGATTTATCCAAGCTTCAGTTAGATATGCTGCAAACAAAAGCCAGGCTCCAATGGTTTGAAGATGGGGATAGAAACACCAAGTTCTATCATGCTGCTATCAGGGCTCGAAGAAGTAACAACAGACTGAATCTATCGCTAGATGACGGAACTTTTACAGATGATAGGGATATTATTGGAGCTAAGGCAGTTGATTATTATTCTTCCCTGTTTAATGGTAATTCTGCTCCTCCTCCGCTCGACATTTTCAATGTTTTTGAATCTGTTATCTCTGTTGAAGATAATTTAGATTTATGCCAGATCCCCTCGCAAGAGGATATTTATGCAGTCGTTTGTGATATGAAGTCTGATAGTGCTCCGGGTCCAGACGGATTTACTGGCAGATTCTATATCCATTGCTGGGATATCATTAAGGTAGATCTTCATGCTGCCATTGCTGGTTTCTTTAAAGGGGCTGCAGTTACCTTCTACCTTTACTTCAACTTATCTGACCCTCATACCGAAGGTTCACAATGCTACAACCATTCAGCAACTTCGTCCCATCAGCCTGTGCAACTTCTGCCACAAAATCATCTCTAAAATTCTCATGAACAGGTTCTCCACTCATTTATCTAAGATAATTTCTGAAGAGCAAGTTGTGTTCATTAAAGGAAGAAGCATTCATGACAACATGGCTCTGGCCCATGATCTAGCTCATGACATTAACTCTAAAACCTTTGGAGGTAATGTTATAATAAAGCTAGATATGGCAAAGGCCTATGATCGTATCTCTTGGAACTTTATATTCAGAATCTTGAGAGCAGTTGGTTTCTCGGAATCTTGGGTTGATCTCATTTATAGATGCATCTCCAGGTGCAAATACTCTGTCAAATGGGATGGGAAGATTTATGGGTATTTCAACTCTACAAGAGGAGTCAGACAAGGAGATCCCCTGTCATCCGGTTTATTCATCCTTGCTATGGAATGGTTCAGCCGTTCATTAAAGGATGCAGTCCAAACAGGTTATATCACTGGTTACTATACAAAACCTTATGCTCTTCCTATCACTCACCTTTTGTATGCAGATGATCTTTTGATTTTTTCTAATGGTTCCAAGGACTCCGTTAGGAACCTGCTGAACCTCATTGAAGATTTCTGTCTCTTCTCTGATCAGATGCTCAATCCCACAAAGAGTCAGATAATATTCTCTAAACATATTAACATGGTTCGGAGAAGGAACATTCTAGCTCTCACTGGTTTTGAGGAGTGTCAGTATCTCATATCTTGGAGCGCCCTTGTTTAGAGGTAAGATAAGAATCAATTACTTTGAGTATCTTATTCTCAAAATTCATCATCGTATCAACAATTGGGCTAAAAACTTCCTTTCTATGGGGGGTCGAGTTACCTTGGTTAATTCAGTGCTGAATTCCATTGGAATACATTGCATGTTTGTTCTTCCTATTCCCTTAGCAGTGCTTAACAAGATAAAATCCATGCTGGCTGATTTTATTTGGAATAGCAATGACGGCAAAAGACACCATTGGGTAAGGTGGGAAACTTTGTGCTATCCAAAAGAAACAGGCGGTCTTGGCATTAAAGATCCGAGAGATATGATGCTATCTTTGCATGGGAACCTTGCATGGAAATATATTATGGAGGAAAGCCTATGGTCTCGATATGTCAAAACTAGATTTTCAGTTGGCCGACGAGGATCTGCCCTATGGAATAACTTTCATCACCTTATCCAACCAATTAGAGAGAACTGCCGTTGGATTATAGGCAATGGAGAAACTCAGATCAATACTTACTGTCAAAAGCTTGGCATTGATACTCCGCTTAGTTTGGAGAATCTGACCATGAGAAATATCCTTCTTGATCCAATAAAGAGAGAGTTATTTTTGAATAATCTCCCTAGTTCTCGCGGTTATGAGATCAGCAGCTCGGTTATAACCCTTCCATGCAGATAGGTTTGTTTGGGGCGGGACTTCAGATGGTCAATTTACCTCTAAAAGCTTTCGCGCTTCCTTTCAAACTGTTAATAGAGCTGTTACGTGGGGATCATCGATCTGGAAACAATGGATTCCCCTGAAAGTGTCTCTCCTCATCTGGAAGATATATAAAAAGGCAATCCCAACTGACGACAGGATCCTGAGACTTAGAGTTTCCTTAGCTTCAAAATGCTGCTGCTGCCCAAATCCTAAGAGTGAGACCATTATTCATCTCTTCTTTGAAAGTACTTGGGCTCAGGGTTTTTGGCGAAAAATGAGTTCCATTTTTGATAGACCTTCTGTTCGGGGTCTTACAGCAATGACCAGGGTATGGCTCCGAGATAAAACCTTTATAGACTGTTTGGCTGGAGGTTTAACTTGTGTGGGTCTATGGGAAATATGGAAATTCAGGAACAAAATCAGACATGATGAAAAGATTTACCAGACAGAAATCCCCTTTCTCTTCTGGGCTCACAATATTGCAGGTGCCATCAAAAGACCTTATACACCTTCCTTTCAATCAGATCTCATCATGGGATCCATAGGTTTGCATCCAAGGCAGCAAAATGGCTTAAGGGGATTCAGATGTTCCGGCTACACAGCTAATGTTGCTCAAGTTATTCAGGGTGGCATTATGAAGTTGGCTGCTGTTTTCTGGCAGCCTGGTGGTGATTTCGCATTAGCCATAGTTAAAAGAGGTAACACTGATTCTTCTTTACATAATCTCATTTCCTTTCTATCTAATGTCATCTTGATAGCTAAGGAACACAACATCAATGTTGAAGAAGTGCACAGCTCAAGCCCATGCATTTTAAAGCTCCAATTTTGTGATGAGGAGATTGATAATAATCTGGTTTTCCTTCGTCGAGATTTCCTGACTAGCAACAGCCACATTCTTTTTAAAGAATATGTCCTATGTTTAATAACATAGCTATGACTTTTGTTTGCACTCTCCGTGGGTTTCTATGATAACCTAGAGGATCTTCCTCGTGCTGCCCGTCAGAGTCTGGAGTCTGATCGGAACTTACATCAGCTCAGACGTGTGGACTGTCATCATACTAGTATTCATGATAGTTCTCACGAAGCTTATAATGCGATAGCATTTACAGATGACTCGGTTCTGTAACTTGTAGTTTTTCTATCTTTTATTATGCGAGGCAAGCTCCCAAAATGTGGGTTCTGTCTCCTTTGTGTTTTGTATTCAGGTTTTCTGGATGTTGTTTGTCGAGGTTTTAGTGTTCAGGTTGGGTCTGTCCATCCGAGCGCTTTTTCCTCCTTTGTCTTTGATGGTGCTTGGGTAGTATCATTGTTTTAATGATTCCCTCAAGTATCATCAGCTTGTACTAAGCCACGATCTGGGCTTTTCAGATCCTTATTAATAAAGTTGCTGGCATCGACCAGCTTTAATAAAAAAATAAAAAAAAAAGTACTCTAAAGTTCGTATTTAGAGCCTTTACGAACATGATAAATGAGTCGATTGTATGACTAATCACTTCACATCACTTCTAATAGTGTATTATAGCATAACTCAACGATTAAACATTCACTTGAAAGTTCGAATCAAGTTTGCTTCACTTTGAAAAAGTGCTAGTGTACTCTAAAGTTCGTGTTTAGAGCCTTTACGAACATGATAAATGAGTCGATTGTATGACTAATCACTTCACTATCACTTCTAATAGTGTATTAAGCATAACTCAACGATTAAACATTCACTTGAAAGTTAATCAAGTTTGCTTCACTTTGAAGCAAAGTGCTAGTGTACTCTAAAGTTCGTGTTTAAGCCTTTACGAACATGATAAATGAGTCGATTGTATGACTAATCACTTCATATCACTTCTAATAGTGTATTAAGCATAACTCAACGATTAAACATTCACTTGAAAGTTCGAATCAAGTTTGCTTCACTTTGAAGCAAAGTGCTAGTGTACTCTAAAGTTCGTTTAAGCCTTTACGAACATGATAAATGAGTCGATTGTATGACTAATCACTTCATTATCACTTCTAATAGTGTAATAAGCATAACTCAACGATTAAACATTCACTTGAAAGTTCGAATCAAGTTTGCTTCACTTTGAAGCAAAGTGCTAGTGTACTCTAAAGTTCGTGTTTAATGCCTTTACGAACATGATAAATGAGTCGATTGTATGACTAATCACTTCATTATCACTTCTAATAGTGTATAAGCATAACTCAACGATTAAACATTCACTTGAAAGTTCGAATCAAGTTTGCTTCACTTTGAAGCAAAGTGCTAGTGTACTCTAAAGTTCGTGTTTAATGCCTTTACGAACATGATAAATGAGTCGATTGTATGACTAATCACTTCACTATCACTTCTAATAGTGTATTAAGCATAACTCAACGATTAAACATTCACTTGAAAGTTCGAATCAAGTTTGCTTCACTTTGAAGCAAAGTGCTAGTGTACTAAAGTTCGTTTTAAGCCTTTACGAACATGATAAATGAGTCGATTGTATGACTAATCACTTCATTATCACTTCTAATAGTGTAATAAGCATAACTCAACGATTAAACATTCACTTGAAAGTTCGAATCAAGTTTGCTTCACTTTGAAGCAAAGTGCTAGTGTACTCTAAAGTTCGTTTAAAGCCTTTACGAACATGATAAATGAGTCGATTGTATGACTAATCACTTCATTATCACTTCTAATAGTGTAATAAGCATAACTCAACGATTAAACATTCACTTGAAAGTTCGAATCAAGTTTGCTTCACTTTGAAGCAAAGTGCTAGTGTACTCTAAAGTTCGTTTTAAAGCCTTTACGAACATGATAAATGAGTCGATTGTATGACTAATCACTTCATTATCACTTCTAATAGTGTAATAAGCATAACTCAACGATTAAACATTCACTTGAAAGTTCGAATCAAGTTTGCTTCACTTTGAAGCAAAGTGCTAGTGTACTCTAAAGTTCGTTTTAAGCCTTTACGAACATGATAAATGAGTCGATTGTATGACTAATCACTTCACATCACTTCTAATAGTGTATTAAGCATAACTCAACGATTAAACATTCACTTGAAAGTTCGAATCAAGTTTGCTTCACTTTGAAGCAAAGTGCTAGTGTACTCTAAAGTTCGTGTTTAATGCCTTTACGAACATGATAAATGAGTCGATTGTATGACTAATCACTTCATTATCACTTCTAATAGTGTAATAAGCATAACTCAACGATTAAACATTCACTTGAAAGTTCGAATCAAGTTTGCTTCACTTTGAAGCAAAGTGCTAGTGTACTCTAAAGTTCGTGTTTAAGCCTTTACGAACATGATAAATGAGTCGATTGTATGACTAATCACTTCATCACTTCTAATAGTGTATTAAGCATAACTCAACGATTAAACATTCACTTGAAAGTTCGAATCAAGTTTGCTTCACTTTGAAGCAAAGTGCTAGTGTACTCTAAAGTTCGTTTAAGCCTTTACGAACATGATAAATGAGTCGATTGTATGACTAATCACTTCATTATCACTTCTAATAGTGTAATAAGCATAACTCAACGATTAAACATTCACTTGAAAGTTCGAATCAAGTTTGCTTCACTTTGAAGCAAAGTGCTAGTGTACTCTAAAGTTCGTGTTTAAGCCTTTACGAACATGATAAATGAGTCGATTGTATGACTAATCACTTCATTATCACTTCTAATAGTGTATAAGCATAACTCAACGATTAAACATTCACTTGAAAGTTCGAATCAAGTTTGCTTCACTTTGAAGCAAAGTGCTAGTGTACTCTAAAGTTCGTGTTTAAGCCTTTACGAACATGATAAATGAGTCGATTGTATGACTAATCACTTCATTATCACTTCTAATAGTGTAATAAGCATAACTCAACGATTAAACATTCACTTGAAAGTTCGAATCAAGTTTGCTTCACTTTGAAGCAAAGTGCTAGTGTACTCTAAAGTTCGTGTTTAGAGCCTTTACGAACATGATAAATGAGTCGATTGTATGACTAATCACTTCATTATCACTTCTAATAGTGTATTAAGCATAACTCAACGATTAAACATTCACTTGAAAGTTCGAATCAAGTTTGCTTCACTTTGAAGCAAAGTGCTAGTGTACTCTAAAGTTCGTGTTTAAGCCTTTACGAACATGATAAATGAGTCGATTGTATGACTAATCACTTCATTATCACTTCTAATAGTGTATTAAGCATAACTCAACGATTAAACATTCACTTGAAAGTTCGAATCAAGTTTGCTTCACTTTGAAGCAAAGTGCTAGTGTACTCTAAAGTTCGTGTTTAAAGCCTTTACGAACATGATAAATGAGTCGATTGTATGACTAATCACTTCATTATCACTTCTAATAGTGTAATAAGCATAACTCAACGATTAAACATTCACTTGAAAGTTCGAATCAAGTTTGCTTCACTTTGAAGCAAAGTGCTAGTGTACTCTAAAGTTCGTTTTAAGCCTTTACGAACATGATAAATGAGTCGATTGTATGACTAATCACTTCATTATCACTTCTAATAGTGTAATAAGCATAACTCAACGATTAAACATTCACTTGAAAGTTCGAATCAAGTTTGCTTCACTTTGAAGCAAAGTGCTAGTGTACTCTAAAGTTCGTGTTTAAGCCTTTACGAACATGATAAATGAGTCGATTGTATGACTAATCACTTCATTATCACTTCTAATAGTGTATAAGCATAACTCAACGATTAAACATTCACTTGAAAGTTCGAATCAAGTTTGCTTCACTTTGAAGCAAAGTGCTAGTGTACTCTAAAGTTCGTGTTTAAGCCTTTACGAACATGATAAATGAGTCGATTGTATGACTAATCACTTCATTATCACTTCTAATAGTGTATAAGCATAACTCAACGATTAAACATTCACTTGAAAGTTCGAATCAAGTTTGCTTCACTTTGAAGCAAAGTGCTAGTGTACTCTAAAGTTCGTTTTAAGCCTTTACGAACATGATAAATGAGTCGATTGTATGACTAATCACTTCATTATCACTTCTAATAGTGTATAAGCATAACTCACGATTAAACATTCACTTGAAAGTTCGAATCAAGTTTGCTTCACTTTGAAGCAAAGTGCTAGTGTACTCTAAAGTTCGTGTTTAATGCCTTTACGAACATGATAAATGAGTCGATTGTATGACTAATCACTTCACTATCACTTCTAATAGTGTATTAAGCATAACTCAACGATTAAACATTCACTTGAAAGTTCGAATCAAGTTTGCTTCACTTTGAAGCAAAGTGCTAGTGTACTCTAAAGTTCGTGTTTAAGCCTTTACGAACATGATAAATGAGTCGATTGTATGACTAATCACTTCATTATCACTTCTAATAGTGTAATAAGCATAACTCAACGATTAAACATTCACTTGAAAGTTCGAATCAAGTTTGCTTCACTTTGAAGCAAAGTGCTAGTGTACTCTAAAGTTCGTGTTTAAGCCTTTACGAACATGATAAATGAGTCGATTGTATGACTAATCACTTCATTATCACTTCTAATAGTGTATTAAGCATAACTCAAAGATTAAACATTCACTTGAAAGTTCGAATCAAGTTTGCTTCACTTTGAAGCAAAGTGCTAGTGTACTCTAAAGTTCGTGTTTAAGCCTTTACGAACATGATAAATGAGTCGATTGTATGACTAATCACTTCATTATCACTTCTAATAGTGTATTAAGCATAACTCAACGATTAAACATTCACTTGAAAGTTCGAATCAAGTTTGCTTCACTTTGAAGCAAAGTGCTAGTGTACTCTAAAGTTCGTATTAAGCCTTTACGAACATGATAAATGAGTCGATTGTATGACTAATCACTTCATTATCACTTCTAATAGTGTATAAGCATAACTCAACGATTAAACATTCACTTGAAAGTTCGAATCAAGTTTGCTTCACTTTGAAGCAAAGTGCTAGTGTACTCTAAAGTTCGTTTTAAGCCTTTACGAACATGATAAATGAGTCGATTGTATGACTAATCACTTCATTATCACTTCTAATAGTGTAATAAGCATAACTCAACGATTAAACATTCACTTGAAAGTTCGAATCAAGTTTGCTTCACTTTGAAGCAAAGTGCTAGTGTACTCTAAAGTTCGTTTTAAGCCTTTACGAACATGATAAATGAGTCGATTGTATGACTAATCACTTCATTATCACTTCTAATAGTGTATTAAGCATAACTCAACGATTAAACATTCACTTGAAAGTTCGAATCAAGTTTGCTTCACTTTGAAGCAAAGTGCTAGTGTACTCTAAAGTTCGTGTTTAAGCCTTTACGAACATGATAAATGAGTCGATTGTATGACTAATCACTTCACTATTTCACTTCTAATAGTGTATAAGCATAACTCAACGATTAAACATTCACTTGAAAGTTCGAATCAAGTTTGCTTCACTTTGAAGCAAAGTGCTAGTGTACTCTAAAGTTCGTGTTTAAGCCTTTACGAACATGATAAATGAGTCGATTGTATGACTAATCACTTCATTATCACTTCTAATAGTGTAATATAGCATAACTCAACGATTAAACATTCACTTGAAAGTTCGAATCAAGTTTGCTTCACTTTGAAGCAAAGTGCTAGTGTACTCTAAAGTTCGTCTTTATTGCCTTTACGAACATGATAAATGAGTCGATTGTATGACTAATCACTTCATTATCACTTCTAATAGTGTATTAAGCATAACTCAACGATTAAACATTCACTTGAAAGTTCGAATCAAGTTTGCTTCACTTTGAAGCAAAGTGCTAGTGTACTCTAAAGTTCGTGTTTAAGCCTTTACGAACATGATAAATGAGTCGATTGTATGACTAATCACTTCATTATCACTTCTAATAGTGTAATAAGCATAACTCAACGATTAAACATTCACTTGAAAGTTCGAATCAAGTTTGCTTCACTTTGAAGCAAAGTGCTAGTGTACTCTAAAGTTCGTGTTTAGAGCCTTTACGAACATGATAAATGAGTCGATTGTATGACTAATCACTTCATTATCACTTCTAATAGTGTATTAAGCATAACTCAACGATTAAACATTCACTTGAAAGTTAATCAAGTTTGCTTCACTTTGAAGCAAAGTGCTAGTGTACTCTAAAGTTCGTGTTTAGAGCCTTTACGAACATGATAAATGAGTCGATTGTATGACTAATCACTTCATTATCACTTCTAATAGTGTATTAAGCATAACTCAACGATTAAACATTCACTTGAAAGTTCGAATCAAGTTTGCTTCACTTTGAAGCAAAGTGCTAGTGTACTCTAAAGTTCGTGTTTAAGCCTTTACGAACATGATAAATGAGTCGATTGTATGACTAATCACTTCATTATCACTTCTAATAGTGTAATTCAACGATTAAACATTCACTTGAAAGTTCGAATCAAGTTTGCTTCACTTTGAAGCAAAGTGCTAGTGTACTCTAAAGTTCGTGTTTAATGCCTTTACGAACATGATAAATGAGTCGATTGTATGACTAATCACTTCATTATCACTTCTAATAGTGTAATAAGCATAACTCAATTAAACATTCACTTGAAAGTTCGAATCAAGTTTGCTTCACTTTGAAGCAAAGTGCTAGTGTACTCTAAAGTTCGTGTTTAAGCCTTTACGAACATGATAAATGAGTCGATTGTATGACTAATCACTTCACTTCATTATCACTTCTAATAGTGTAATAAGCATAACTCAACGATTAAACATTCACTTGAAAGTTCGAATCAAGTTTGCTTCACTTTGAAGCAAAGTGCTAGTGTACTCTAAAGTTCGTATTTAAAGCCTTTACGAACATGATAAATGAGTCGATTGTATGACTAATCACTTCATTATCAATTCTAATAGTGTAATAAGCATAACTCAACAATTAAAATTCACTTGAAAGTTCAAATAAAGTTTGCTTCACTTTGAAGCAAAGTGCTAGTGTACTCTAAAGTTGGTATTTAGAGCCTTTATGAACATGACAAATGAGTCGATTGTATGACTAACCCTTTTACCTGGAGTAACAACAGACATGGTAGTAATCGGATTTGGGAGAGGTTGGACAGGGTCCTGCTCAATGGATCTGCTTTGGCCAGTTTTCCTGATTTTAGGGTTTCGCACCTTTCTAGGATCCGGTCAGATCACTGTCCTATTCTCTTTGAGTCAAATTTCACGAAGGTTAATATGAGCCTTTTTTGCTATCTCAACATTTGGGAATCCAATCCAGGATTTATTTCTTTAGTCAGAAATTGTTGGGATGTTAATCTTCATGCAAACCCTATTGTCAATTTCGGTCTCAAACTCCAGAAGCTCAGGAGGATTCTTAGGAAGTGGAATTGGGAAGTTTTTGGTGATTTAAAAACCAAAATCGGTGATCTGGTGCAGAGGATCAATCGCTTAGAAAGCAACCTTCAGGATAGATGGAATGAGAATATCAACTCAGAGCTTGAAGAATGCAAGACATCTCATTCAGATTTATCCAAGCTTCAGTTAGATATGCTGCAAACAAAAGCTAGGCTCCAATGGTTTGAAGATGGGGATAGAAACACCAAGTTCTATCATGCTGCTATCAGGGCTCGAAGAAGTAACAACAGACTGAATCTAGCGCTAGATGACGGAACTTTTACAGATGATAGGGATATTATTGGAGCTAAGGCAGTTGATTATTATTCTTCCCTGTTTAATGGTAATTCTGCTCCTCCTCCGCTCGACATTTTCAATGTTTTTGAATCTGTTATCTCTGTTGAAGATAATTTAGATTTATGCCAGATCCCCTCGCAAGAGGATATTTATGCAGTCGTTTGTGATATGAAGTCTGATAGTGCTCCGGGTCAAGACGGATTTACTGGCAGATTCTATATCCATTGCTGGGATATCATTAAGGTAGATCTTCATGCTGCCATTGCTGGTTTCTTTAAAGGGCTGCAGTTACCTTCTACCTTTACTTCAACTTATCTGACCTCATACCAAAGGTTCACAATGCTACAACCATTCAGCAACTTCGTCCCATCAGCCTGTGCAACTTCTGCCACAAAATCATCTCTAAAATCCTCATGAACAGGTTCTCCACTCGTTTATCTAAGATAATTTCTGAAGAGCAAGTTGGGTTCATTAAAGGAAGAAGCATTCATGACAACATGGCTCTGGCCCATGATCTAGCTCATGACATTAACTCTAAAACCTTTGGAGGTAATGTTATAATAAAGCTAGATATGGCAAAGGCCTATGATCGTATCTCTTGGAACTTTATTTTCAGAATCTTGAGAGCAGTTGGTTTCTCGGAATCTTGGGTTGATCTCATTTATAGATGCATCTCCAGGTGCAAATACTCTGTCAAATGGGATGGGAAGATTTATGGGTATTTCAATTCTACAAGAGGAGTCAGACAAGGAGATCCCCTGTCATCCGGTTTATTCATCCTTGCTATGGAATGGTTCAGCCGTTCATTAAAGGATGCAGTCCAAACAGGTTATATCACTGGTTACTATACAAAACCTTATGCTCTTCCTATCACTCACCTTTTGTATGCAGATGATCTTTTGATTTTTTCTAATGGTTCCAAGGACTCCGTTAGGAACCTGCTGAGCCTCATTGAAGATTTCTGCCTCTTCTCTGATCAGATGCTCAATCCCACAAAAAGTCAGATAATATTCTCTAAACATATTAACATGGTTCGGAGGAGGAACATTCTAGCTCTCACTGGTTTTGAGGAGTGTCAGTTCCCTATCTCATATCTTGGAGCGCCCTTGTTTAGAGGTAAGATAAGAATCAATTACTTTTGAGTATCTTATTCTCAAAATTCATCATCGTATCAACAGTTGGGCTAAAAACTTCCTTTCTATGGGGGGTCGAGTTACCTTGGTTAATTCAGTGCTGAATTCCATTGGAATACATAGCATGTTGGTTCTTCCTATTCCCTTAGCAGTGCTTAACAAGATAAAATCCATGCTGGCTGATTTTATTTGGAATAGCAATGACGGCAAAAGACACATTGGGTAAGGTGGGAAACTTTGTGCTATCCAAAAGAAACATGCGGTCTTGGCATTACAGATCCGAGAGATATGATGCTATCTTTGCATGGGAACCTTGCATGGAAAATATATTATGGAGGAAAGCCTATGGTCTCGATATGTCAAAACTAGATTTTCAGTTGGCCGACGAGGATCTGCCCTATGGAATAACTTTCATCACACCTATCCAACCAATTAGAGAGAACTGCCGTTGGATTATAGGCAATGGAGAAACTCGGATCAATACTTACTGTCAAAAGCTTGGCATTGATACTCCGCTTAGTTTGGAGAATCTGACCATGAGAAATATCCTTCTTGATCCAATAAAGAGAGAGTTATTTTTGAATAATCTCCCTAGTTCTCGCGGTTATGAGATCAGCAGCTCGGTTATAACCCTCCATGCAGATAGGTTTGTTTGGGGCGGGACTTCAGATGGTCAATTTACCTCTAAAAGCTTTCGCGCTTCCTTTCAGACTGTTAATAGAGCTGTTACGTGGGGATCATCGATCTGGAAATAATGGATTCCCCTGAAAGTGTCTCTCCTCATCTGGAAGATATATAAAAAGGCAATCCCGACTGACGACAGGATCCTGAGACTTAGAGTTTCCTTAGCTTCAAAATGCTGCTGCTGCCCAAATCCTAAGAGTGAGACCATTATTCATCTCTTCTTTGAAAGTACTTGGGCTCAGAGTTTTTGGCGAAAAATGAGTTCCATTTTTGATAGACCTTCTGTTCGGGGTCTTACAGCAATGACCAGGGTATGGCTCCGAGATAAAACCTTTATAGACTGTTTGGCTGGAGGTTTAACTTGTGTAGGTCTATGGGAAATATGGAAATTCAGGAACACAAAATCAGACATGATGAAAAGATTTATTAGACAGAAATCCCCTTTCTCTTCTGGGCTCACAATATTGTTGGTGCCATCAAAAGACCTTATACACCTTCCTTCCAATCAGATCTCATCATGGGATCCATAGGTTTGCATCCAAGGCAGCAAAATGGCTTAAGGGGATTCAGATGTTCCGGCTACACAGCTAATGTTGCTCAAGTTATTCAGGGTGGCATTATGAAGTTGGCTGCTGTTTTCTGGCAACCTGGTGGTGATTTCGCATTAGCCATAGTTAAAAGAGGTAACACTGATTCTTCTTTACATAATCTCATTTCCTTTCTATCTAATGTCATCTTGATAGCTAAGGAACACAACATCAATGTTGAAGAAGTGCACAGCTCAAGCCCATGCATTTTAAAGCTCCAATTTTGTGATGAGGAGATTGATAATAATCTGGTTTTCCTTCGTCGAGATTTCTTGACTAGCAACAGCCACATTCTTTTTAAAGAATATGTCCTATGTTTAATAACACAGCTATGACTTTTGTTTGCACTCTCCGTGAGGGTTTCTATGATAACCTAGAGGATCTCCCTCGTGCTGCCCGTCAGAGTCTGGAGTCTGATCGGAACTTACATCAGCTCAGACGTGTGGACTATCATCATACTAGTATTCACGATAGTTCTCACGAAGCTTATAATGCGATAGCATTTACAGATGACTCGGTTCTGTAACTTGTAGTTTTTCTATCTTTTATTATGCGAGGCAAGCTCCCAAAATGTGGGTTCTGTCTCCTTTGTGTTTAGTATTCAGGTTTTCTGGATGTTGTTTGTCGAGGATTTAGTGTTCAGGTTGGGTCTGTCCATCCGAGCGCTTTTTCCTCCTTTTGTCTTTTGATGGTGCTTGGGTAGTATCACTGTTTTAATGATTCCCTCAAGTACCATCAGCTTGTACTAAGCCACGATCTGGGCTTTTCAGATCCTTATTAATAAAGTTGCTGGCATCGACCAGCTTTAATTAAAAAAAAAAGTACTCTAAAGTTCGTGTTTAGAGCTTTACGAACATGATAAATGAGTCGATTGTATGACTAATCACTTCATTATCACTTCTAATAATGTAATATAGCATAATCAACGATTAAACATTCACTTGAAAGTTCGATACAAGTTTGCTTCACTTTGAAGCAAAGTGCTAGTGTACTCTAAAGTTCGTGTTTAGAGCTTTTACGAACATGATAAATGAGTCGATTGTATGACTAATCACTTCATTATCACTTATAATAGTGTATTATGCATAACACATCGATTAAACATTCACTTGAAAGTTCGATACAAGTTTGCTTCACTTTGAAGCAAAGTGCTAGTGTACTCTAAAGTTCGTGTTTAGAGCCTTTACGAACATGATAAATGAGTCGATTGTATGACTAATCACTTCATTATCTTCTAATAATGTAATATAGCATAGATCAACGATTAAACGATTCACTTGAAAGTTCGATACAAGTTTGCTTCACTTTGAAGCAAAGTGCTAGTGTACTCTAAAGTTCGTGTTTAGAGCTTTACGAACATGATAAATGAGTCGATTGTATGACTAATCACTTCATTATCACTTCTAATAGTGTAATATAGCATACTCAACGATTAAACGATTCACTTGAAAGTTCGATACAAGTTTGCTTCACTTTGAAGCAAAGTGCTAGTGTACTCTAAAGTTCGTGTTTAGAGCTTTACGAACATGATAAATGAGTCGATTGTATGACTAATCACTTCATTATCACTTTAATAGTGTAATATAGCATAACATATCGATTAAACATTCACTTGAAAGTTCGATACAAGTTTGCTTCACTTTGAAGCAAAGTGCTAGTGTACTCTAAAGTTCGTGTTTAGAGCCTTTACGAACATGATAAATGAGTCGATTGTATGACTAATCACTTCATTATCACTTATAATAGTGTATATATGCATAACATATCGATTAAACATTCACTTGAAAGTTCGATACAAGTTTGCTTCACTTTGAAGCAAAGTGCTAGTGTACTCTAAAGTTCGTGTTTAGAGCTTTACGAACATGATAAATGAGTCGATTGTATGACTAATCACTTCATTATCACTTCTATAATAGTGTATTATAGCATAACATATCGATTAAACATTCACTTGAAAGTTCGATACAAGTTTGCTTCACTTTGAAGCAAAGTGCTAGTGTACTCTAAAGTTCGTGTTTAGAGCCTTTACGAACATGATAAATGAGTCGATTGTATGACTAATCACTTCATTATCACTTCTAATAGTGTAATATAGCATAACTCATCGATTAAACATTCACTTGAAAGTTCGATACAAGTTTGCTTCACTTTGAAGCAAAGTGCTAGTGTACTCTAAAGTTCGTGTTTAGAGCTTTACGAACATGATAAATGAGTCGATTGTATGACTAATCACTTCATTATCACTTCTAATAGTGTAATATAGCATAACTCAGATTAAACATTCACTTGAAAGTTCGATACAAGTTTGCTTCACTTTGAAGCAAAGTGCTAGTGTACTCTAAAGTTCGTGTTTAGAGCTTTACGAACATGATAAATGAGTCGATTGTATGACTAATCACTTCATTATCACTTATAATAGTGTATTAGCATAACAATCGATTAAACATTCACTTGAAAGTTCGATACAAGTTTGCTTCACTTTGAAGCAAAGTGCTAGTGTACTCTAAAGTTCGTGTTTAGAGCTTTACGAACATGATAAATGAGTCGATTGTATGACTAATCACTTCATTATCACTTCTAATAGTGTAATATGCATAATCAACGATTAAACATTCACTTGAAAGTTCGATACAAGTTTGCTTCACTTTGAAGCAAAGTGCTAGTGTACTCTAAAGTTCGTGTTTAGAGCTTTACGAACATGATAAATGAGTCGATTGTATGACTAATCACTTCATTATCACTTATAATAGTGTATTAGCATAACATATCGATTAAACATTCACTTGAAAGTTCGATACAAGTTTGCTTCACTTTGAAGCAAAGTGCTAGTGTACTCTAAAGTTCGTGTTTAGAGCCTTTACGAACATGATAAATGAGTCGATTGTATGACTAATCACTTCATTATCACTTATAATAGTGTATTATGCATAACTATGATTAAACATTCACTTGAAAGTTCGATACAAGTTTGCTTCACTTTGAAGCAAAGTGCTAGTGTACTCTAAAGTTCGTGTTTAGAGGCTTTACGAACATGATAAATGAGTCGATTGTATGACTAATCACTTCATTATCACTTCTAATAGTGTAATATGCATAACATATCGATTAAACATTCACTTGAAAGTTCGATACAAGTTTGCTTCACTTTGAAGCAAAGTGCTAGTGTACTCTAAAGTTCGTGTTTAGAGCCTTTACGAACATGATAAATGAGTCGATTGTATGACTAATCACTTCATTATCACTTATAATAGTGTATTATGCATAACATATGATTAAACATTCACTTGAAAGTTCGAAACAAGTTTGCTTCACTTTGAAGCAAAGTGCTAGTGTACTCTAAAGTTCGTGTTTAGAGCTTTTACGAACATGATAAATGAGTCGATTGTATGACTAATCACTTCATTATCACTTAATAGTGTAATTAGCATAACAATCGATTAAACATTCACTTGAAAGTTCGATACAAGTTTGCTTCACTTTGAAGCAAAGTGCTAGTGTACTCTAAAGTTCGTGTTTAGAGCCTTTACGAACATGATAAATGAGTCGATTGTATGACTAATCACTTCATTATCACTTATATTAATATCATAACATATCGATTAAACATTCACTTGAAAGTTCGATACAAGTTTGCTTCACTTTGAAGCAAAGTGCTAGTGTACTCTAAAGTTCGTGTTTAGAGCCTTTACGAACATGATAAATGAGTCGATTGTATGACTAATCACTTCATTATCACTTCTAATAGTGTAATATAGCATAACAATCGATTAAACATTCACTTGAAAGTTCGATACAAGTTTGCTTCACTTTGAAGCAAAGTGCTAGTGTACTCTAAAGTTCGTGTTTAGAGCTTTACGAACATGATAAATGAGTCGATTGTATGACTAATCACTTCATTATCACTTCTAATAGTGTAATATAGCATAACATATCGATTAAACATTCACTTGAAAGTTCGAACAAGTTTGCTTCACTTTGAAGCAAAGTGCTAGTGTACTCTAAAGTTCGTGTTTAGAGCCTTTACGAACATGATAAATGAGTCGATTGTATGACTAATCACTTCATTATCACTTCTAATAGTGTATATGCATAACATATCGATTAAACATTCACTTGAAAGTTCGATACAAGTTTGCTTCACTTTGAAGCAAAGTGCTAGTGTACTCTAAAGTTCGTGTTTAGAGCCTTTACGAACATGATAAATGAGTCGATTGTATGACTAATCACTTCATTATCACTTCTAATAGTGTAATATGCATAACATATCGATTAAACATTCACTTGAAAGTTCGATACAAGTTTGCTTCACTTTGAAGCAAAGTGCTAGTGTACTCTAAAGTTCGTGTTTAGAGCCTTTACGAACATGATAAATGAGTCGATTGTATGACTAATCACTTCATTATCACTTCTAATAGTGTAATATAGCATAACTCAACGATTAAACATTCACTTGAAAGTTCGATAAAGTTTGCTTCACTTTGAAGCAAAGTGCTAGTGTACTCTAAAGTTCGTGTTTAAGCCTTTACGAACATGATAAATGAGTCGATTGTATGACTAATCACTTCATTATCACTTCTAATAGTGTAATATAGCATAACTCAACGATTAAACATTCACTTGAAAGTTCGATACAAGTTTGCTTCACTTTGAAGCAAAGTGCTAGTGTACTCTAAAGTTCGTGTTTAGAGCCTTTACGAACATGATAAATGAGTCGATTGTATGACTAATCACTTCATTATCACTTATAATAGTGTAATATAGCATAACATAACGATTAAACATTCACTTGAAAGTTCGAACAAGTTTGCTTCACTTTGAAGCAAAGTGCTAGTGTACTCTAAAGTTCGTGTTTAGAGCCTTTACGAACATGATAAATGAGTCGATTGTATGACTAATCACTTCATTATCACTTCTAATAGTGTAATATAGCATAATCAACGATTAAACATTCACTTGAAAGTTCGATACAAGTTTGCTTCACTTTGAAGCAAAGTGCTAGTGTACTCTAAAGTTCGTGTTTAGAGCTTTACGAACATGATAAATGAGTCGATTGTATGACTAATCACTTCATTATCACTTAATAGTGTATTATGCATAACATATCGATTAAACATTCACTTGAAAGTTCGATACAAGTTTGCTTCACTTTGAAGCAAAGTGCTAGTGTACTCTAAAGTTCGTGTTTAGAGCTTTACGAACATGATAAATGAGTCGATTGTATGACTAAT
>QZGG01003732.1:0-20893 GCA_006409495.1 Sedum album | reverse complement strand
TTCCTTTCTTTTTCAGACATCAATTGTAATATGGAATATTCCTTATTTTTCAGGATACACAGTAAGAGCAAGTTACTTTAATTGCGCAAGTTTTCTATTATTGATGAATTTAGTATGGTTTTTTGCAGAAAATCACTCGTCCAATAGGTCAATTTCAACCAAACCGCCCCTTCAACTTTTATTTTGATATAACCACCATTCAATTCAATTTTGTTCAATTCAGATCATCCCGTTACGGTTCCTCACATATATGTTGTTAAATATAATGTTCACTACATGGTTTTTGCTGAGAACCACCCGTCCAATAGGTGGATTTTAACAAAAACCACGCCTTCGACTTTTCTGAATATAACCACCCTTCAATTCAATGTTGATCAAGTCGGACCACCCCGTCCCTATTTCGTCCCCTATATATCGTAAAATACAATGCTGAGTATGTTGATTATATTTTTTGTTAATTGTATTATTGATTAACTAACTAGTTTTATTATTAGAAAAAAATTGAAACCTCAAAAATGCGCTGCTCAAAACCGTAATCATATCTAGTTCATATCTGTCGACTTTTCTTCCGTGAAGAATGATTAGAGTAACTTAGAGGATGTGGTTAAGCGTGGCCATTGTTGAGGTGGTTGTTGCGGCAGATTATATGAATGTGGTGATGTCTGGATATGTTTTTGTGATGGTTTATTCACTAATCACTCTTCATATAATCCGCCGCAACAACCACCTCAACAACGACCACCCTTCACCACATCCTCTTATTTACTCTAATCTCTCGGAAGAAATGTCTACAAATTTGAACTAGATATGATTATGGTTTTGAGCTGCCATGTTTTGTGGTTTTAGATTGTTTGAATCTAATAATATAATAAAACTAGTGAGTCAATCAATAATATATTTAATAACAATATAAAATCAACATAGGCAATATTGTATTTAACAACATATAGGTGACGGAACAGTGACGAGGTGATCCGATTTGATGAAAATTGAATTGAAGGTGGTTATATTCTAGAAAGGTAAAGGGGTGGTTTTGTTAAAATATACCTATTGGATGGGTAGTTTTCGGCAAAATCCATGTAGTCGACGTTATATTTATTGACACATAGGTGGGGAACAATGACGGGGTGGTCCGATTTGAAAGAATTGAATTGAATGGTGGTTATATCAAAAAAAGGTTGAAGGGGTTTTCGTTAAAATTCACCTATTGGACGAGTTATTTTTCGCCAGAAACCTAATATAATATTTACTGTTTTGCCCTCTGTTTTTGTACTGTTTGTCAAGTTGGATTTACTCTAGTAGGAATGAGGACTTTCTATCCCCTATAAGGAAATTCAAAGATCTTATGTACAGGTCTTGACGTTCATTTCCACAAGCTCCTTCTTCAAAACAAACCCACATTTTTCGGCATCGAACAAATCAATCAACCATTTGCGAAATCTAAAGGCATTTCATTAATGTTGAGATGAAAAATATTCTCAAAGCTAATCTCTTTAATGATGTTTAGTTGCTCTAAATATAATCTTTAAATCGCTTTAACTGATTTCAAAGAATCATTTAGCATCCCGACCTCTTTCATAGTCGAAGGTTCATTATCAAATACACATTCGGTCCCTATAAATGCAAGACTAAAATCAGACGTTTTGGCATAAAACTGATCTTTTATATCGTAAACACTCCTACATAGTGTTCTCAAAAACATCCCTAACTCTAGAGGTGTTTTAACTCACTAGTCCTAAACCCTAAGCTCTCCTACACTACGGAGTGTGCACACCACTAAACTTTGGACAGAATAAAACCCTACACACTCTCTAACTCTGGACAGAATAAATATGATAGATATACAAAGCCTGAGTTTGGGTGAGATATCGTTATCACACACCATCTTTGATATCTCGTTGCTGGATTCTCTTTGCGTCCCTGACGCTGCAATTTCGCATGTTTCATATTTCAAAATCCTTCTTAGCTTCGCTTCGTTTGGAGTACAATTCGATTTCTTTAACTTCCCTAAACTTATCATTAGTCATGTTGCTTCCCATGCATCGACAACTTCCTTTTGAAAAGTTTTCTCAATTTATAATTTTACCCTTGCATTGATTAGGTATTGCAAAAATATATATGCATAAAAGACAACGTGGCATCATCTAAGGTGCGCATAACTCTTTTTTGACCATCTGATTTCTCTTGGGTCGCAGGGAAATCAGACTCCAATAAATACGTCAACTGAGTTTAGATGTTACTAATAATTTAAGAAAGCTCCTTGAAAAATATGTTTAAAGTATATACAATAATAATGATTTAAAACAATGTATTTGTCTTCTAGTTCCTAGCTTGTATAATATTTTTTCATTTTTTCTCTTTTTATTGTCTTGATGTTCATTGGTTTATCATTGTGGACAAGAGGAAAGAAATTTTGAGATGAAAAATGTGACTTTATTTATTACTATTCGCACAATGCATTATAAATTAGTGTTTAGATTATAATACATATAAACATATAATTACTAACATGGAAGAAGAGGAACACTGAAATACATTCGCTTTCTTAATTTACATTCGTAAGGCCACATCTCAACCGTCCATTTCATCCACTACTTCATCAACTGAATGTCACGTGGCTATCACTAAGCGAATTGCATTGTGTGTTATTCACTACCAAAAAGTAGCCACGTGTCATCCAATTGATAAAATATTGAATGAATAGATGGTTGAGATGCAATCTTATGAATGTAAATTAAAAGAGTAGATGTATTTGAGCGTTCCTCTATACAAACATTTATATTATATTATATTATTACGTAAGACATTTGTACTTGATCGATACAAGGTTCACATTGTGGCATACCTAAATTAAAAATATATTGAACAATATGGATAAAGTTCAAATGAAACAAATAATTTTAGTGAGAAGGATAGACGTAATGTCAACTATTGGATTAGATTAATCTAATGGTTGAGATTAAATTAATTTTTAATTAAAATGAATTAACAAAAAGCACGGGACGGTTGTAAATTGACGGATATGAATATTAACGGTCGGATTAATAAAAATCAATCAATTAATATAATATTCTTCCTTATCGCGGAAATATATTTATTCTCCTCGAACCTTTCGTAAATAATGTAACCTATTTATTTACCACTTACTGCCTTTTGAAGAACAGTTGTTTTTCCTCCAAGCAATGATAAAATGAAACTCTAGTGACGAAAGCAGTTGTTTTTCTTCCACGCGATACTAAAATGTCAGTCTAGCAGATGTTTGTAACTTGTACACATGTACGCCTCAAAACACACGCCGCAAGCCAACCACAAATTTTCAAAACACATTTATTCACACAAAACCCCTTAAATCGTTCTCGGAGATTCCACCTTTCCCCCAAAACAATCGAATCTCGAACAAAAATCCAATCTTTCCGACCTGGGGTTCTCAATTCGATCAATTTCCACGAGTTATGAGCAACTTGCGGACGATTTGCAGGCCGCAAATAGTGTTTTCATCACTAGTTGTGGCGTCCAGATGTCAAGCTACAAGAAATATTTCATCTTTCAGGAATCCGAACTTCCGACCGAGGATATCGCCGCCGTCTGTAGCGGTTGAGGATGTTGCTGGGAGGAGAGATGAGCAGTTATGGGCTAGGATGGATCAGAGGAAGACTGTTGTTAGGGCTTTGAAGTGGAGTGAGGAGAAGACACCTTATGAAACTTTAGGTTTGTAAAGTTTTGTTTTTTAGTTTTTTTTGTGAATTTGGTTTGTGTTTGATTTGTTGAATATGTTGCGAATTTGAATCAAAAAAAAGAAATTTTTAATTGACGCAGAGTTGGAGAAGGGAGCTGGTGATGATCAGATCAAAGTGGCCTATAGGAGACTTGCCAAGTTTTATCATCCAGACGGTTGGTTTGATTTTTGAGCATTCGATTTGTTTGTATGTAACTGTTTGGAAATGATTTTGGTTTCTATTTCGGAGGTGTGACGTAAATCTAGTTTTCGTGTACTTTTTTTTTGAAGTTTATGATGGAAGAGGGACGCTGGAGGAAGGAGAAACTGCTGAGACTAGATTTATTAAGATTCAGGCTGCGTATGAGCTGTTGATGGATGGCGAGAAAAGGAGGCAGTATGATATTGATAACAGAGAAAATCCAATGAAGGTATGGTGACTGAAACCATTGTTTGTGGTCTGTCTAGCTGTTAGAAGCTATTAGAAATTTGAATGTATCAAGTTGAGCAGTGGGGAGGAACGAACACTCTACGTGTTGCTTATCGTGGTTTTTTAGTTTTATGTGAGTATATGCTAGAAGGCGCAGTTTTATGTGAGTATATTAATTGGTTTTCATATTTTTTCTTTTGCTCTTGTTTGTCGAATAGGCTTCACAGGCGTGGATGGAGTGGCTTTTGAAAAAGCGGAAAGCTTTTGACCAACGTGGTGACATGGCCATTTCAGCTTGGGCTGAGCAGCAGCAGCTTCAGATGAATATGCGAGTGCGTCGGCTTTCCAGAACAAAGGTAATAAATTTGCAGTATTTAACAAGGCCTGTTAAACCGTCCCGAATTTGCTGATGTTTTTATTATAAATATCTATGAGTAACTAGCAAATATACTCAGCTCTCTTACATTTTAGTTTGTACATGTAAAGGTCGACCCTGAAGAGGAAAGAAGAATTTTAGCCCGAGAGAAGAAGGCTACACAGGAGTATTTCTCAAGTACTCTCAAGCGGCACACACTTGTTTTAAAGAAGAGGGATCTAAACCGAAAGAAAGCTGAAGAACAGAAGCAAAATGTTATCAAACAGCTGTTGGCAGCAGAAGGCCTCGAGCTTGACACTGATAGCGATGAATCTAATTAGACTCTTCCACTATAATTGCTTGTGTAATATACAAGTTCAGCTGCATTATCTGTAAATTATACCAATTATCACATTGCTCTACAAAGTAAATGTATTGCTTTTTTTGATGAAAAAAAATATAATGGAGAAAAACAATCAAAAATTTATTGTTGTATCGAAAAAAGAGGACTTACAGTAGCTTAGAACTTAACCCTGGAAGATTTTGCATCGAAAATTTGGTTATTCATTCACCTGTCTCCAATCAAAATTAACATCCACTTACGATGACTGACAAGTAAATGTATTGTTGTAGTCAGCAAATTGTTGAAAAATCCATTTCAATATGGTCCCGTCAGTGTTTTTTGAACAAGAGTCAATTGAGTTAAGGATAATACTAATTAGAAATTGTTTTGTATAGAATAGTGCTAGTGCATCGTGATAACAAGAATTCAAATATTACAAGCAGAAATTCATGCTGAGATCCATCAGTTCTAAGGATGGGATCAGTGTGTCATCTTGAACGCTTCGCTCCAAGAGGGAAGGACACTCTTTGCGGAGTCCTTTGTGGTGGGTCTGTTTTCATATCTCGAGATGGACTTCCTTCGTCCTTCTCTTCTCCTTCTTCTGTCTCTTGAGCTGGAGCTGGTCGTTTCTTGGGATCACTAGCTGGTAGTTAGGGCTTATCAAAGTGTCTTCTTCTGGTGGGAGTGGAATCCCTGGACCAGCTATGGTTTTGGGCAATGGAATTTTATTTCGGGTTCTGGCCAGTTCTAGCAGGACCTGAGAAGCGAGAAAATAAAAAAATTCAGACTTCCAAAACATTCCATCATAGCCGTGTTTTCAATACTCTCTATTCTCTACTCCAATGCATGATAACAAAAGCATAAAATCAACAGTACTATTTTTTGTCACACTTTTAGTGCACTAATGTGTACTTGCCCAATAGGCCAATCAAAAAGCACCGTATTTTACCTCTCTTGGGGGAGGTTGTGAGAAGCTAAAATTTACTTTGGACTGAATAGCTAATTTCACGTCATCACAATCAATAGCAGTCTTCCCAGCATGCTCCGAATACACCTGCGCATCCGTCAAGACATCCACCACATAACGATACCATAATTCTAAAAACTGATGTATCACGCGAGGCTCATAGTCTTCAACGCCCATAGATTTCAGTAGAGTTTTCACAATCTTCGCATCCCTGGGCAAGTCCTCATCTCCCTCAGCCATGCTCTGAAAGATCATATACAAAAGAAAATATTATCACAACTCATCTAACACATGTGATTTCAAAGAGAATCATGAGACATACCACATACAGTCGCCACAAAAACTAATTATCAACAACAATCGAGTACCATATGTACTTTTTGCAACAGTATTGAAGGGAAAAGGCACATAAGAAAAACCATAAACATGATACTGCAATCATACAGTTTGTAATGGCTAGATACAATACAAAGCAGAATGACAAAGAACACTTCTGAAAAACAAATCGAGTATCCTTAAAGTTTTCATATCCCGGAATCCACATAAAAATCAGCGGACATTACGGAAATAAGTTGAACAATGAAACTCTGAATTCTAAATCAGCAATAGCTTACAACATCAAAGTTCAACAGCAAATTTATTAAAATATCTCATCCAAAAATAAAAAATCAGAACTTTGAACATAAAAAGTGAAAACATCTACCTTGAGAAAAAGAGACCTAAAACCACAAATCATCAAACAAGCAGTTCCATTCCATAGTTACAGAATTCAAATGACTAAACAAAACCAAATATGAGGTTGACCTTTCAGAATCAGTAATCCACAAATAGCTCCACTCAGTCTGGACACGCCACAATCCAAAAACCTATGGATTTGGAAAGCAGATCAGAAACCCTAATCGAGTTCCAACTTCCAAGCTTGCGAGACAGCGAGTAAAAATTCGATTTCGGAATACGGAAATAGCCGACATCGTCTATATGAAACGGTCTATTGGTCCATCTGAATTAAACCAATTTTTTTAATTAAGACCAGTTGACCTAATCGAACCACGGTCAAATTTTATGGTATTCGGTTGGTTCCAAATTCACTTGAACTCTCATTTTTATTACAAATATTGTTTTATAAGTATTTTCTTATTATACACTTCGAACCCTTTAACGAAGATTTATTGGAACAATGGTTTTTTAAGCGATCTATACACTTATTGCTAAGGGATTAAGATCCAGTGCAGCGAAAGCTATTTAATGCGAGCCAAAATTACGTAGTTTTAATAAAGGGTTCACTCAAAACTACGTAGAGTTATAGTAAAATACGTTAATACGACGTCGTTTTTACCCTCGCAGCAAATAGCTGCACATCACCGGATCCGAGTCCTATTGCTGAGTATCCATGTTAACATCGGATCCAGAAATTAAAATATAAAATATATTTATTAATAAGATTATTTTATTCATATAGGTTAACTACTAGCATTATTGGAGGACATTAAATATTATGACACAGAAGGACAAAAATTTCAATCGTTAATTAAGTTAAGATTGATATTATAGTTGAATTTTGATATAAATAGGCTACTGAGTTTGCAAAATACACAGCTGGTTGGATTTGACGATTATTTTTAATTTAAATCTCGTCCGTTGAATTGATGAAAATCAACAGTTATGATGATGTCCTATGATCCTAAAAAAAACATAAATATCAATGTTGAATCATTTCGTCTTACCGTATTATCCTTTTTAAGCTGAAAACTGTGTAAAAACTTTAAATAGTTGTATAGAAAACCTTTTTAAACAAAGGAGATGGCAGGATCGATCCTGATTTTGCTGTTAAAAAATCACAATTGCATTATCTAGGCCACAATGTATAATTGGTTGTAGAATCACAATGGTTTAATTTTAAAAAAAACAAGTCTACTGATCCCCTTTGATCCGCCTCAGTTTACGTACATTAAACGGTTCTTAAAAATTTGGATCCGCCTCAGTTTACGTACATTAAACGGTTCAAAATAAAGGATCTAGGGCAGTTAACTTACTTTCTTGGTCTAGAAGCAGCAAGATCTGACAAAGGGCTGATTCTAAATCAGAGGAAGTACACCCTAGACCTTATTGAAGAAGCTGGTTTATTGGGTTGCAAGCCTAGTCTTATTCCTATGGAGTCTAAACAGAGACTAGCAATATCTGAGGCTCCTACATTACCTGATCCTAGCTCATACAGAAGATTAGTAGGAAGGTTGATCTACTTAACAGTCACTAGACCTGACATATCATTCTCAGTTCAAGTATTGAGTCAATTCATGTCACAACCAAATGAAGATCATCTTGCAGCAGCAAATAAAGTGTTGCGTTACCTGAAGGGTTCTCCTTCTCAAGGTCTGTTCTTCCCTCGTGAAAATGATTTGTCTCTCCGTGCTTACTGTGATGCTGATTGGGCCTCATGTCCACTCACCAGAAGATCTGTCTCTGGGTTTTGTGTCCAGCTGGGTGATTCACTCATATCCTGGAAATCAAAGAAGCAATCAGTTGTTTCTCAATCCTCAACAGAAGCAGAATACAGATCAATGGCGTATACATCAAAAGAGTTGGTTTGGCTATCAAGATTATTGGCAGATTTACAAGTCAAAGTTCAGCTCCCTATTACTCTATATTGTGATAACAACTCAGCAATTCACTTGGCAAAGAACCCAGTCTTTCATGAAAGAACAAAACATGTGGAGATTGACTGTCATGTGATACGGAATCATGTAACAAATGGATTTCTGGTACCTGTGTTTGTCTCTTCACTGGATCAGGCTGCAGATTTGTTCACCAAGGCTTTGAAGGGAGACCAACTTGCCAAGCTGAGCTCCAAGCTCAACGTCTGCAACTTTCTTCATACGCCGAGCTTGAGGGGGGGTATTGAGATCAACAGCCAAGCTGAGCTCAAAGGAGGCGCCGCCGCATCTGTCGATCTCATCAGCGTTGACGAACGAAGACCTAATTTGAATCGAGGGGAGGTTATGTCATAAAGCAAAGTTGAGGGACTTAATTAAGAATTTTGTAAAACTAGATAGAGTTTTCTGTAAATAGGGAAAGTGTTGTAACAGAATTTAACTGTCCCATAAAGAGGGATCAGTCTTCTGCATTTTTCAATAACAGAATCATTTTGATTTACATTCTTCCGCTTATGCGATATTTTCCGATCGAGTTGATCAACTCCGGTGGTGTCATCTCGTCGTTTTCTACAATAACTCTCTCAATCTCTTGAGAATTCACCAATCAATCATCTTCATGTAAATCTCACTATCTTGAGAAATCACCAATCAATCATCTTCATGTAAATCATCTCACTCTCTTGAGAAATCACCAATCAATCATCTTCATGTAATTTCAATCAAGCATCTCCATGTAGCTCAACCTGAATCTAAATACACTTCTTTCAAAATAAGGATCATCACCGTGCCGGCTTCCAAGAAGCAAATCTGTGCCACTAAAGCATTCCATCCTGAATTCCATTGTTAGCTTATGATGCTTTACCAAATGAATGCACACAACTATTTGATACTTTCCTTCATTGTTATTTACGAAAGCAACGAAGCCACATAGCCCTGCCAAAACTTTAGATTCAGGTTCAATGAAGACATGATAAAACATGATAAAAAATACAATAATATCAGGGGGAAATGGCGGTGGCTTGCTTAACCAAATTGACAACTCATTTGTGTCCAAAACCCAAAGAAGCTTGCATATTGACTCTGAACTTGAAGTCAATGTTCTAGACAAGCTTTTCTTAGTACCTGAGATCTTGCGATATATAAGATCATGCTGACATTCATACGAATCCTCTCGATCCTTTTCAAAGCATTGTTCCATTAAAATAATTCCATTAGTGCTGTTACTATTTTGATAGGAATCAAGCATACCAAAACAGCCGGAATTGAATAACATAGTTTCTTGAAGTGAATACAGCCCTAAATTGAACTTTGATGTTATCATGCCCAAAGAAATGCCACCACCAGCATCCTCTCTAGTTATAATCTTATAACCAAACACTTGAAAGAGACCTAAACAATCATCTGGAGGTTTGGCAGGGAGCATATGAGAACCATGTTTCAGTGATGCATTTTGTCGATCATCTAGTGAGCAACACTTCATACTTATATTCAAAATATAATTGGCAAAGACCAAGTTGAATTCTATCAGACTATTCATACAAGCAGCAATCATAGATGAAGATGTCACTGGAACAGCAATCGAAAAGATTGAAGACATTACCTCTGGATGAACACCCTTGGATGTCACAAATTTTCTAAGAATCTCATCTGAAATGTCTTCATTATTTGAGCTGTCCTCACAAATCACGACAACTTCCACAGTTGATTCATTGTGCAACTCTAGAGAAAGGTCGGGCTACATTTGTTGGTCCTTAATGGAATCTGTAAAACCCTCTTCTGTTGTATTTATTTCAAGTTCACGCAGACATGTTTTTATATCTTGAATCCCCTTTCCATAATCTTCAAGTAGGTTAGATAATTTCATTGTACCCTGCCTGGCGTAACTCTTCTAAGGCAGTAGTCATTTCTTCATACACGCTTGATTTTTGGAACCTCTTTTTCAGATCTGTGACAAATGATTCACAAGTAACTTTTGCAAACTCCATCTTGCGTGCCGGTTCCATTCTCGATACCACTGTAAAGCTTCAGTAACCAGATAAACTCCCCAACTCTTAATTTTTGTTCTAGTATGGTTTGATATCGATAAAAGAAACACTCAACATGATAAATCCACCAGTCCACGTATTCACCAGAAAAATAAGGAATCTCAGTGCGTAAGTATAAATTTCCAAATGGGCTGTCGTAGCTCGTAGGTTGTCATTTCGAGCTTTCGATGAAGAAGCACCAATGATACAAACTGGATGGTTCGTATTGAACAAAGAAGACCGATGAAGGGATGAGAGATCAGATGATGAAGGGGATGAGGACGAGACAGAGTTAAGGAGAGGAGTTGAAAAGTTGAGGTGAAGAAATTAGGGTTTATACTCATTCCCTTCCTTACAATTGTAATCTAGCTTTTATAAGCCTTACAAGAAATCTAAATTATTTACTCCCTCCGTCCCACTATGTTTGTCCACTTTGATTATTTTATATCTCACAAATAATCAAAAAAGTGGACAAACTTTGTGGGACGGAGGGAGTATAATTCTACTAAAACCCTTGTAGTGATGAATATTCTATTCTCTCTTAGTCTATGCACGTATCATTTGACTCATAAACTCATGCGTCCAATGAGAAAACTCGTAATAACATCACAACTACGACGGCATGGAAACAACGCATAAAATCGTAATATACTGAAAGTTGAGTCTGATTATTGAAACATGTTACAACAACCATTGAGAAACAAAGACTGAAATAAAACAGATGGAAATACCCATAAAACCCAGCACAGCAACTTGCAAGCAGCAGTGACTGTCTTAATCTTCTTCCTCAGACTCAGACTCCGCATTCTGAAGCCATTCAATAAAAGGCTTGGTAGCTTTCCAGATGGGAGATGCCTTATCGCAAGCAGATACGCCTTGCTGATACCAGTTAAGTATGTGCTCTTCCTCAAGAATGTCTGCATCATAGAAACGCTTTAGAAGCAAAGGTACCTCCTTCACAGCTTCGGCATTAGCCTGGTAGCTGAAGAACTCTATGGCACGGAGAAGAACCATCTGAGACTCTATGTTATCATCTTGACCAACAGCAGCTGCAACAATGTAGCTTTTCTTTCCTGTCACTTTTTTCTCAAAACCTTTACCGACCCCATCAAAGAGTGCAACAAATAGAGCATTCATTTTCTCTTGGAAGGTGTTTGAAACTGAAGCCATGAAGTTTTTCAGCTGAGTTGCAGAAGCACCATTGTCGATTTGTTGCTTGATATCAGCAACTAGCTTCAGATGTGGATCACATGATCCATTCCCAATCTTGACTGCAGTCACCGTGGGCTTCTCTTCAGGCTCTGGGGTTTGCTTTGGTGGTTTTGCTTTCTCTTCAATTGTTGACAGCATCACCATTTCAGCTGTAGCAGAACTCAACTGTTCTGCCATCCTCTTCTTAGCTGCCTCTGCAGAAGTATCAGTCTGCCACTCGACATCGTCCTCATCATCATCTGCAACTGCAGATACAACAATTGGCTCATTGTCGTCACCCTGACTACCACCAGACGAGTGATCATCATCAGATGCATTAACAGATTTCTTAGATGAAGAAGTTTTAGTGGAGGTAGTCTTCTTTTTGGATGCCTCTTTCTTAAGCTTCTTTTGCTCCTCGTCTGCCGCCTCGCCTTTTTTTAGGCGCTCCTTTTCTGCCCTCCTCATAGCTTTCTTATCCTTCGACCCCTTTTTCTGGACAGGAGGGTGTTTGATAATGAAAGTGGTCAGCTTGTCCCTCATGTCCACGTCAGATACAAACCCACATGCAGCACACTTCAGGGTCACCATCTGAGTTTTGGTGATGACAATTTCCGTCTCAGGGTTGCCACAACCATAACACTGGACATACTTCTTAATAAAATTCTCCAGTAGGCCAGCAAGCTTAGCTGTGTCATGGGATCCATTCACATGAGAAGTTCCAGTTTTTTCATCAAATTTGGATTGAGCCCCAAGCTCATTACCAAAATACTTAGTTGGATAAGAGGCAGGCCTAGCTAGGGCTTTTGCAATGTCCACCATGTTGACAACATTAGTCTTAATACCATTTCCACGGCCTTCAATCTTTGTAGTCATCCTCGGCATCTTATACCTATAAAAGGCATCATCTCTGTTGCCAGCACCAATATTTTCGAGCGCCATCTTGTATTAAAGAGAAACGGACAGTACTCCCCAAGAAAACTAATATGCGCTGAAAAGAGCGTGGCTCTTTCAGACATAAAAATAACTTCACACTTGAGACTCTCCACTGTGAGCACAGCCGTAGCAGAATCAACTGCCAAATTGCTGCACAAATCACAAAGGAAATTAGCAAGGTTAATACCGATCAACTAATAGTATGCACTGAAAGCAACGTAAATCCAAAACATAGCCGCACACTGAATTTGGGAAGAAAAAGACATGTACCATACACAGCCAAGCCAATCCAGCATATTAAGATTATAGCGGCCAACAACATGCGTACCATAACATGGCAAAATAATATATCAAAAAATCAGACTGCTTGACTATACAAACACTTAATCTACAAACGTTTATTCCAGGGTTCACAAACAGTCAAATTTACAATAATTTGATACCAATTTATCTCAATACAAATCTAATACAAACCAACACACCAGCAATCAACAAGTCCAAATCATCTATAACAGCTAAACCACACAATCATTTCAATTCATCCACCAATCAATCGAATACCTAATGCAAGCACCAATCAGTTAAAATTCAACGAAACGGACGTTTAATTGAATAATCGGAATTAACACAAGACGATAGGAGGCGATACCAGATTGGAATATTCGGAAGAGATGCGATTGCTACGAAACCCTAGAGACGCTCTGGTTTGCAGAAAATCGATACTCGTGCAGAAGCGTGTAGATGATTTGGTTATATATATGGGGATTCGGAATTAGGGCAAACTCGGAGTCCAGATTTTTTACGCTATTTAGAAATATTGACTGTACCGAATATGGACCAGTCGAGGTTCGAAAAGGTGGTACAATCGGTTCGAACGGAAATAATTTAGTACGTTTCGAGGTACCCGTCTACCCGACGTTTATAGAGACGCATCAAAGAGAATGATACAAATAAAAAAAGTATAAATAAATCGTAGTCATCCACCATATTATTTATAATTATAAAAAAGTTATTACAGGAATTTACACCTCAAATATTCTTCAAAAAATATTTAATTGTAAGTTCTCTTAAATTGTGGTAATCATATAATTACTGTGCTTTTGAACTATACCGTCGATCCACTCTTGGCAAGGATGTAATTGTGTAGAATAATTATCTCTTGCAAAGTGTATGAAATCCCCTCAAAATACCATCGATCCACTCTTGACAAATTCATCCAAGACCTATCCATGACTTGATTATTCATCGATTTCCTACAAAAATAAAAATAATTGCATTTTCAAACTCAAACAAATCTTAACACAAAACAACCCATTCAAACGTGGAAATTTTATACAAAATGGATTACCTTCTAAAAATTTAAAATTCTCAATGTACGAAGTGTAGATCGATCATGCTATATCACATTGTGAGTGTCCCGTACAAGGATCCGCTTAAGCAGACTGTCTCAGTAAAACCCTAACTAAAACTCAGATCAAGAACTTCAAGAACTTCAAGAACTCTAACTAATGAACAATCGATTTACCCTGGTATCCTGGTTGAAACTCAGTCAACCAGACTAATCCAGCAAGAAAGAAGTTCACTTAATGATGAAAGTGTTTACAATTACACGATCAAGCCCAAGCTTCCTATCTAATCAATTTCTTGATTCGAAACCAATCTCCGACCAAACCTCTCTTCTCAGACTACCAGCTACTCGACTACTTCAATACCTAACACTATCGAAGCTTCCCGCCGACTACAGCACACAGCCTTTGATTGATTTCTCGGACGCAGATTGAAGAACGCGATTTTGAGAACGAAGACGATTGCGAAGACGAATTGAATTGATTCCTCTTATGTAGCGCGCGCCTGCCTTGGTTTAAATACTCCTTCATTAAACTGACACGTCAGCACCACGTCAGCAATAATAATACTTATCCAAACGCCACACGCTCCAAATATCCACGTCACTCTTGCATCAGCACTCTCTTGCTTCAGCATATCTGATCTCTTGCATCAGCACATCTGACGCAAACCTTGAACAGAGCTTGAACAGAACAGAATTCCAGCCAATTGTCAACATTCTCCACCTTGGCTGTACATTCCTTCCATCACAGTAAACTTCCTTCTCTATCGTTATACCTCCTTCAGTCTGATCCTATTTAGGCACAACCCAAACTTGCTTACGGGAACTGGTTTAGTCAACATATCAGCTGGATTTTCCAAAGTATCAACTTTTCAACCTTACTTTCCAGTAGCAACAACCTCCCTGACAAAATGCATCTTCACATCAACATGCTTTGAACGCTCATGAAACCTGATGTTTAGACAGATGGATTGCACCCTGACTGTCACTAAACACTTCAACACAGCCTTGAGCAATCCTAGCTGACTAGCACACCCTGTAACCATAAAGCCTCCTTAACAGCATCTGTTATTGCAATAAACTCAGCCTCAGTTGTGGACAACGCTACCACAGACTGTAATCCAGCTTTCCATGAACAGCAGTACCAAACACATTAAATACATAACCTGTCTGAGACTTCCTTGAGTCAAGACTTCCAGCAAAATCTGAATCAACAAATCCTGACACAACCTTCTCTGCTTCACAGCTCCACCGTAACATAAACCCAGTTCAACTGCCCTTCAAATACCTCATTATCCATTTCACAGCTAACCAATGACCTTTTCCAGGATTAGCCATGTATCTGCTTACCAGACTTACTGCACTTGCCAGATCAGGCCTAGTACACACCATAGCATACATGAGACAACCAACTACACTTGAATATGGTACGTTTCTCATCTCAAACTCCTCATCCTCATTCTTCGGACACAGATCATTACTCAACTTAAAATGAGGTGCCAAAGGTACACTCACAGGTTTAACATCACTAATCCAAACCTGTCCAGCACTTTCTTCAAGTAACCAGTTTGACTCAAACAAAGTACCTTTTGCTCGATCTCTAGAAATCTCCATTCCTAGTATCTTCTTAGCTTCTCCCAAGTCCTTCATTTCAAACTGAGTCTTCAACTGATCCTTCAGTTTACTTACTTCAGCCTCATCCCGACATGCAATCAACATATCATCGACATATAACAACAAATAAATGAAGTTACCCTTGTCAATTCCTTGTAATAAACACACCAGTCATAACTGGATCTGCTGAACCTCTGCTTAAGCATGAACTCGTCAAATCTCAAGTACCACTGCCTCGGAGACTGCTTGAGCCCATATAAAGATTTCTTCAGCAGACACACTTTCTTGTCTGGATCACCAACTTCATATCCTTCAGGTTGACACATATGAATCTCTTCCTCCAAGTTCCCATGCAAGAAAGTGTCTTAACATCTAACTGAGCCAGTTCCAAATTAAACTGAGCAACCATAGCCAAGATAATCCGGATTGACTTATGTGCTTCACCACTGGTGAGTAAATCTCATTATAATCTACCCCTTCCTCCTGAGTAAAACCACGAGCCACTAACCTAGCTTTAAACCTTGGAGCTTCAATACCAGGTATTCCTTCCTTTACTTTAACAACCATCTGCAACTGACCAACCTTTTACCAGCAGGTTTGTCAACAATTTCCCAAGTGTGATTCTTCAGTAATGAATCCATTTCTTCTTGCATTGCCTTTCTCCATTTACAGAATCCTTTGATCTACAGGCTTCTTTGTAAGACTAGGCTCAGCAAAATCCACTTCTTCAGCAACATGAAAGCAAAAGCCACTAGACTTCCTTCATCTCCTCTGTATCTAATTGGCTTATTCACTCCTTGCCTTGTCCTGTCCCTGGCCAATTGATAGTTACTCAGCTCACTTTCCTGATCAACTTCTCTTGGTTTCCAGGTTCATCTTCATCAACACCACTGGCTCCACCTGCAATCAAATCCCTTGATCTGCTCTGAACAGCAGTCTCATCCAACTCCACCTCATCAGTGGTGTTAGGGTTAGTACTTGCAGTGGACAGTATTAACAGACAATATAAATGTTATTGACTCATCAACAGATTTAAAAGGAAATATATTCTCCTTAAACACTACATCTCTGCTAAGGATCACCTTTTTATTACCAGGTTCAATACACCATAACTTGTAACCTTTAACACCATCAGGATATCCAATAAACACACATTCAATGCCCTAGGCTCTAGTTTATCTTGTTTCACATGCACATATGCTAAACAACCAAACACCCTGAGCATACTATAGTCCACAGGATAGTTATTCCACATTTGCATTGGTGTTTTATTATCTATAGCAGTAGATGGACACCTATTAATCAAATAACAGGCAGTATGTGCAGCTTCAGGCCAAAACATCTTAGACAAACCAGAATGAAATAACATACATCTCACCCTTTCTAGAATTGTCCTGTTATACCTCAGCCAAGCCATTCTGTTGGGGATTACCAGGCACTGTATGGTGTTTCACAATACCTTCAGCCTTGCAAAACCTCAAGAAGTCAGTATTCAAATACTCCAGACCATTATCAGTCCTGAGTTTCTTTACCTTCTTACCAGTTTGCTTTTCCACAGACAATTTCCAAGTCTTGAACACATCAAAAGCTTCAGTCTTATGAACTAGAAAATAAATCCAAACTCTCCTAGAATAGTCATCTATTAAAGTCATAAAATAGCTCTTGCCTTTATAGGATTTAGTTCTAGTAGGCCCCCACAAATCAGAATGTATATAGTCAAGCACACCTTCAGACCTATGCATACTAGTACCAAAACTAGACTTGCTAGATTTCCCTAATACACAATTCTCACAGAAATCAAGTTTCTTTATCTGATCTCTTCCTAGAACCCCATTGTGACAGTTTCCTTAAGCCATTCTCACTACATGACCTAACCTCAAATGCCACAATGCAGTCCTATCATTACCTAGGCTGTGTAATTCACTTCAGGGGTCACAACAGTACTACCACAAAAGATATACAAGCCATTACTCTTAACTCCCTTAAGACCATGACTTCCACCCTTAGTGACACTAATTTCACCCTTTTCAGCTTTAAACACATAACCTAACTGATCAAGCATACCAAGGGATATCAAGTTCCTTTTCAAATCAGGGACAAACCTTACACCAGACAAAACAAAATCATGCCCACTCAGCAACTTCAACCTAACAGTTCCTTGACCAAGCACCTTACAAGCCTGATTATTACCTAGTAAAACTTTACCACCATCCTCAGACTTATAAGTTTCAAACCAAGACTTATTAGGAGTCATATGATAAGTACAACCACTGTCAAGCACCCAAGAAACACCAGCATCTCTATCAGACACAGTCAATAGTCAGCTGAGCCATAATCATCTTCAACCAAGCTGCTTCCCCAGCCTTTGGTTTCTGATCTTTGTTCTTACGTTCAGGGCAATCCTTCCGGAAATGTCCTTCTTTATGACAATGAAAACACTTAACCTTCTAGGTTCATTAGTCTGAGCATCCCCAGGTTGTGGTTTACCTTTAGGAGCATTCTTTTGATTATCTTTAGGTTTCTTCTTTCTTTTTACCCTTTTTGACTATCAAACCTTCACCTGCAGCATCCTTAACACCAGACTCTATCATCTTAGACCTCAATGCAGACAAGACATCATCTAACTTATAGAGTCCCTAGAATACCTCATAGTTTCAACAAAATGAGCATATGAAGCAGGTAAAGCATTCAATATAATCAAAGCCTGATCCTCATCATCAACAAGCACATCAATGTCTTCCAACTCAATTATCAGCTTAGCAAAGTCATCAAGATATTCATCTAGGGCTTATCATCAAGAATTCGAAGTTCATAAGTTTACCTTTGAGAAAGACTCTGTTAGTAAGAGTCTTGGTCATGTACAAGCTTTCTAGCTTCAGCCATACCTCAGCAGCAGTCTTGAGCTTCTTCACCTGCCTCATCACCTTGTCTCCAAGATGAAGTATGATGGTGGAGTAGGCAAGTTCCATCAGCTCCTCCTTCTGCTCAGCACTCATGGTGTCCGGTAGCTTATCACCTCCTTGCAAAGCCTTAGCCACCTTCAATTGAACCAGATAGCATACATCCTCTGCTGCCACAGGCTAAAGTCACCAGCACCATTGAACGATCAGCTGGGTCAACTCTCGTGAACGTCATTGCTTAATAGCCGCTCTGATACCAATTGTGAGTGTCCCGTACAAGGATCCGCTTAAGCAGACTGTCTCAGTGAACCCTAACTAAAACTCAAATCAAGAACTTCAAGAACTTCAAGAACCCTAACTAATGAACAATCGATTTACCCTGGTATCCTGGTTGAAACTCGTCAACCAGACTAATCCAGCAAGAAAGAAGTTCACTAATGATGAAAGTGTTTACAATTACACCGATCAAGCCAAGCTTCCTATCTAATCAATTTCTTGATTCGAAACCAATCTCCGACCAAACTCTCTTCTCAGACTACCAGCTACTCGACTACTTCAATACCTAACACTATCGAAGCTTCCCGTCGACTACAGCACACAGCTTGATTGCTTTCTTGGACGCAGATTGCAGAACGATTTTGAGAACGAAGACGATTGCGAAGACGAATTGAATTGATTCCTCTATTAGCGCGCGCCTGCCTTGGTTTAAATACTCCTTCATTAAACTGACACGTCAGCACCACGTCAGCAATAATAATACTTATCCAAACGCCACACGCTCCAAATATCCACGTCACTCTTGCATCAGCACTCTCTTGCTTCAGCATATCTGATCTCTTGCATCAGCACATCTGACGCAAACCTTGAACAGAGCTTGAACAGAACAGAATTCCAGCCAATTGTCAACACACATATGCAATTATTATGAGATTATATGAGTAAGCAAAGTTTTAAATTCTTCAAACTTGAAGGGTTGAGGAAGGAGAGGCACAGGTGAAGTTTCAAGAGGAGAGTATAAATTTGTGATCGTGTGTTGTGCACAAAGTACACGGTGTTTCTGGATGGTTTTGAGCAATTAATGTATATATACTTTTGCAACATACAACGCCTTAGTATGTTGCGTAACCGAACGAAAACAAACAACCTCACACTTACCATCATAAACCACTTGTACGATTTATTTATATCGACATTGAAAAGTCAACAAGTTTTGCCTGCGTTGTGTTATGCAACATATATCATGATGTTGCTTTTATGTATATTGCATTAGTCTAATCATTTTTAATTCCTCTAATACAACGCGTCATCTTATGCAATGTGAACTTAAATGTTGCTAACGCTTAAATAACTTCAAAGTCTCTATGTTGCGTAGTGTTCAAAATGGCATATTGCCTAAACCTAGTCAAACCAAACATAACCTCAAGTATGTCAACAATACAACAAGCCATGTCCCAAGTATGGTCATGTTAACACAAGCACACTTGAGATGCTTGCAGCTCCTTGAAGCCTTGAGTTAATGTTCTCACTCTAGCCACTTCGATGTTGAGGTCTTCTCATCACACAAGCCTTTCTAAACTACATATAAGATGAATTTCGCATGTCTGCCAGCTTATCCCACTGGGCACGCTCTGTAACTGATTTAGTATTATTTTCCGTCTTATGCAATCCGCCTCTTGATACGGCATTGCCCCATTTGGCTGGTAATAGAGTTTTAGTTGTCAGCACACTTATTGTTGAGCCAACACACCACCGACCTGAGCTCACTGGCTCTCATCAAAGTTTTAATTTGGGATATATAATAATAAGTTTCAGTATACGCCCTACCCCTACACCTAAAAGATCCAGGTGATCTTAACTTCATAAGACATCACGCACATCTTAAATGTGCCCACCTTAATGTTACCGGGATAGGAACTCACCACCAATTCCATGGCAAGCAATCAGCGCACAAAAAATTGTTGATGTTTTAGATGTATATATCATCTATTATGTGTGGCCACACATGATAGATGATTTGTTGATGAACTAATACATACACCAATGTATAAATTAAAGTCTGTCTGGATGAAGGATGAGTCCTTTGTTTCAACGGATGGGCCCTCATGTGCCAACGGACGCGTTCCCATGTGTCATTCGTTGGGTGTGACAGTTTATATAACCGCTGAACAACTTATCTAACTGTTACACGGTTTATCTAACTGCTAAACAGTTTATCTAACTGTTAAAAGGTTTATCTAACTGTTGCACCGTAATGAAATTTGTTCCCGAAAACTTGTCCCCATTACTGCGCCGCTGAGTTGCACTTGCGGCTGATACATCTACAATGGACAGTGGTGGTGGACGGGATTGCCCGTAGGACTGAGAACGGTGAGACTCCGCTTGAGACTGAGAATGGTGGGGTTGAGCTCGGGCACTTGCT
>QZGG01003731.1:0-20917 GCA_006409495.1 Sedum album | reverse complement strand
TTCCTCACATGCAAAGAGGTAAGATCCATGAATTGTTAGATCATTGTGGATTAGGATTTTGTTGAGGGAAGATCCGGGTACTTACCCTAGAATGGTCAAGGAATTTATGTGTACATTTAGTGCCGAATGGGTTGATGGAGATATAGATGAAGGCATGATAGATGGAAGGCGTAGGTATGTGATGGGATGGAACTTTAGACTAGGAGATAGATGGTGGAGACTTAGGGAGGATGAAGTAAGGGAAATCTAGGTATGGAGGATAACCTTCCTAGTGACACAAGTAATGATGATGAGGTAGGAAGTGTTGCGGGAGTCTATCCTAGGAATGATCCCCTTAGAAGGAATCGGTTTTGGGAGGAGATCACCAAAAGGATTGAAACATTTGTATCTCCCGAACCATCCACTATGATTTGGGTGAGGAGGTATAAGGTGATACATAGACTTGTCTCTATGGCAATTTTTGTGAGGAAGGATGGAGGAAGGCATGTCTACAAGCATGACTTGGATTGCATGAGGTTGATTAAGGAGAGGAAGAAGATTGACTTGGTACAAATGCTCACAAGACAATTTGAAGAGTACCAAAAGCCAAATGCTAAGGCAAAGGCTTTAGGTGGCGGAGCTATCATCACATGGATTGCCATACACTTAGGATTCTCCGTGGACCACTTCCCTCCCGTACGCAAAGAAGTGCTTGATGTTAGGAGGATGCGCCAAATGCACATGATTGAATGGGGGAATGATCGGTGGGTTGTAAGGCCTTTTCGTCCTCTTCGTGCGGTAGAGCAAGTTAAAAAGAAAGAGAGGAGAAGGACCTTCCAACCGAATCCGTACTCCCAATGACTCACCTCCTCATCAAGACCAAGAACCTCATGCTACCTATGCTCATTCCTCCTAGCTCCTTCCATTCCGCCGCCTCTTACATCCCTACATACCATTCCTCACCCCATCACTTTCCTCCTTATTCCCCTCCATCTACTCCCATACACTCTACACCCTATCACCCTCCTCCACCACAACAAAGCCACTACACACCACATACCGTTGATGAGGTCTATGAGAGAGTAGTTGCCTATGGCTCCTACGCGCAAGACATGGCTAATTGGCAAGGAGATATGATGTCACATCTCTTTGACCAACTAGACCTCACGGGGTATAGGGCACCTCCACAACCCGATGACCATTACTATACTTCCCACATTCCACAAGAGGATGAGGGAGATGATAATGAAGAAGAGGATGATGATGATGAAGATGAAGACCAAGATGATGATGATGATGACTATGATGAGGATGATGAGTAGGAAGCACACTATGCTTGTTTGCTTGCTTGTTTCACTCTTGCTAGTATTTTGTGATGTATTGTGTTATGAGTTGAACTTGCTACTCTTTTGTGTGTGTTTCCTTTGATGTTATTCAAACTTTATGTTTATTGTTATCTTGGATGTTTTATAAGATTGAATACTTCTTATCTCATCTCATATGTTTGGTTTGGCCTATGTTATGATTTGTTGATCAATCATTGATCACTTTTGAGCATAGACATTTGCTTGACATATCACTTTCATCCTACATTTTTGATGATAATTTGAAACACAAGGTTGCTAAGCTTGAGATTACATTTGTGAGCATGGATTAACAAATTTGTTCATTGATCATGATGATTTGGGATGATTGAAATTCTTAGCTTGTGCACTTTTTCATGAATTGACATCTAAGCTAGTTTAAATCATTGATCATTAATGTGCTCTTTCATTGCATAATGAGTAAGGAGATTTTAGTAGCATGAACAAGAGGAAATTTTTTTCGAAAATAGCATAGAGTTTTTGCTTGTGTTTGCCTAATAGGTGACTTTAGCCATTTTTGCCTTGCTTGTGTATCAACTTTGCTTGCCTATATGCCAAATTTTTGTTAATTGGACACATTGTCAAGTTTTAAGTGTGGGGTTAACACCAAAGCTCACTCTAAAAATTCCTACTTCAAAGAAGTAAACAAGGAATCGTAGTGCAAGTGCCGGGGGTTAGGAAGGTAATTTCCCCCTCGAAAGTACTTGCACTAACAAAAAAATGTGTTTTATGAAAAGTTATTCAAGTGCCGGGGGTTAGGAAGGTAATTTCCCCCCGAAAGTACTTGAATAAGCAAAAAAAAGAGAATAAAAGAGAAGCTTGAATGGTAACTCGCATTGATTCTTGACTTTGTGCCCTTATGCATATTGTGAGTGTATTTGCAAGTGAGATTGTGCATTTGCTTGGTTGATTTGTCTATTTGGTATTTGGATGACCCTTGCACTTCATGGCAACGCAAGTGAGAATTCTATGTCTAGCTATTAATCTTTCTATGTCTAAACTCCTCTTCTCTTATGGATCATGACGTGTAGTCATATACTTGAGAATGAGTTTAATGTCATGAGCCTATGTACTTGTCCTTTGCAAGCATAAGTGATTGGCTAGACAAATCTTCCATGAGTGCTAATTTCTCTTTATGAGTTGTGTGATGATAAGAAGCATTGAACAATGGCTTTGATAAATTCTAGCTATGATGGAAAGATTGTTAAATGTTACTTGTGATGAATGACATGATTCCCGAATATTTGTGTGATATGAATGAATTAATTTCCATGCTTGCTATGAGTTAAAATGCTTAAAATCTTGCTTAGTTGCTTCTTGATTGGTGTGTATTGTATAATGGATGATTGTGAACGGGATTTGTGAGTACTCCCTCTTGGAAAACTCTCACGAGACTACAACTCGTCCCCTAGGGCAGCCTAGAGGTTTAAAGGCTTGATGCATATGCTAAATGCATCCGTGATTCCTACGAAAGTGAGTTAGGAGTAGTTTATAGCTTGCATTTCATTTCTTAGGTTTATAACTTTCACTTGGTGCTTGATTTTCACTCTCATATGCATTGATTGATCTTTGAAATTTATGAGTCCTATATTGCATCATTTGCTCTATTCATACTAACTTGTTCGGGACGAACAAGAATTAAGTGTGGGGTGTTTGATAAGTGTGCAAATTCGCAAGTATTTGTACACTTCTTATGCTTGATTCTTGCTAGTTTTCGATTATTTTGTGAAGAATTTGATACTCTTTTGTGTTTTATGCAGATTTTATTCAAAGTTTAAAGAGAGTACAAAGCACAAAATGGAGCAAATGGATGAAAATTCAAGTCAAGTGCCCAAGAAGAAAGCTACTCTCCCGAGCAAGCCCAGAAGAGTGGCGAGCAGACCAACTCAGCCGAGGGAAATTGAAAGATGGCCAGAATATCTTGGCCGAGCAGAAATTCCCATGCAAATCTGCTCGGCCGACCAAGTGCAACCTCCTCGGATGCTGCACAACATGATCTGCTCGGCCATAAGGAGTGCTCGGCCGACCAGAGCAGGGGATCATACCTGAAGAGATCAAAAGTTCTGCTCGGTCGAGGACAAGCTGCTCGGCCCAGGAGTTATCAAAATTGATACAAGAATGCTCAGTGATTTTTCCGGGCCAAGTAGAATCTGCTCGGGCTGACCAAGAGCACCTGCCGAGCAGAAGTTAGTCTGCCGAGGACCAAACGCGCCACATTCAATCTGCTCGGCCAGAGGAAACAAGTCGGCCGAGCAGATTTTCCCCAATTTTCTGCTCGGCCAGGTCAAATTTGCTGGGAGAGGACCACCGAGTAATAAACTTTTTGGACATTTCAAACTCGGGCCTTGACTTCGACTCGACTCCAAACCCTAGAATTTCGATTTTTGAAGATCAAGAGCTTTTGTGTGAATTGAAGACTTTGGAGTGAAGATCAAGCATCAACCTCAATTCTACTCTAGTTTGCAATTAATTTCATGTTTTCATACATTTCATTGTTGTTTTTCTTCTTAGCATGAGTAGTGAGTAGTGATTGGTTAGGGATCCTATGGATCCCTAGGTTACATGCATGTATTTGGATGATGATTAATTTGTTATGCAATGAATTTTGATATGAATTTTGTGCATTGGCTACATCTATTAAATGTTGCACATTAAGTGTTTGTTAAAATGCTTAAGTGTAATTAATTGAACCTAATCAATGATATATGCAATGAAAGTTGATATTAAGTTGATTAGATAGCCTTGCATGAATAATCTACTTTGATCTTGACATGAAAGTGTAGGATTGAGTAGATGACTAGTTCTAGGTTATGGTAACTCTTCCAAATATTGAAAGATTGAGGAAGAGTCCATTACCTAAGGGAGCCAACATATTGAAAGATTGAGGCCTCCATTTAGATGAACCTCTTAGTCCTAACGATGGAATGAAAGTGGAACTTAGGATTAATGTTCATAAATAAACAAGTCTAATCACGTTCTATTCATTAAATGTTGCATGATTGATTGTCATTATCTTATATGCTAGCCTAGGGTCCATAAATCCTTAATCCTTTTAGTTTGCATTTTAATCTTCCAAAAATATTACAATCTCTTACAAATTCCCCCAACCTTTTATGTTAGGCAAATCTTTAAGTAGTTAAAACTAGTTGATCAATTCTAACTCATCTCTAGGGATTCGACTCTAGGTCTCCTAGATTTATAAATTTTGTTTGCCGTGTTAGGACTTAAAATCTCCACTATATACTACACGTCACGAATCCATGAAAAGAAACATGCAAAACATCGTATATCTCAAACTGGTCGAGACCATATAGTGCGGTAAAACAACGTTTGAATTAATTACCCTGATCAGTTTTGAATTGTATAAGCACAGTTGCGCAAATCATGAAAGTGGCGCAGAGAAGGTTGCGCAGTAAGTCCAGTCACGCACACATACACAGAGGTAAGGAAGTCGGATTGTTCAGGGACGAACAAGAGTAAGTGTGGGGGATTTGATAAGGCACTTTTTTATGCCGTTTTACATCCATTACATTACATGTATTTCTAACATTTTAAGTACAAGATTACGCTTTTGGTGTAGTTTTGTGTTTCAGGTTCATCAGAGAAGTTAGAATGAAAGTGCAACAAGAAGGCTGAATCTTTGGTGAAAACAACAAGATGACAAGAATCGAAAAAACAGAGGAGCGCGCGAGAAGCGTAGCGCGTGAGTTGTGTCGTGCAGAGGCAAAACGATGACGTCAACAGTCAGCGACAAAACCGGAAATGATGACATCAGCATGCGCGAGAATATTTCCTTAGCTGAATTTTAGAAGATAACGATGATTTCCAGATATTCTCTTGCCAATTTATTGCGAAAACCCTAGAAGGCAAGATTATAAATAAAACGCATAAAGAAAATCACAAGAGAGCCGCCCTAGAGCCGATTTGTAGAGAGGAAAGACACGCACAAGCTGCCGGCGCAAGCAGCGCGACGCGCAGACCAGACTCGACAATCAGATTTGTTCTTGTTATTTTAGTTGTTCAAACATAAACCTTGAGAAAAGTATAATAACTTCATATTGCCCGGTACTCTAACATAATTTAAATTACGTCTCTTCGAGGTCCTCGTGATATACAATCAAACACTTAATTAACAAAATCGAAAGGCAAAATACAATCAAACACTTATATAAAAGTTATAATAACCTAATGATACTCGACTAACATATTTTAATATTCGCATTTATGAGGTACTATTAAAACTAATTATTTTGTACAAATTAGTTAATTTTTATCGATTTAACTTGTGAGTTATGGTTAGGGAAAAAATAGAGTTTTATGGGTGATTTTTGGCAAAAATAAGGTGCTTAAATATGATGCACTAACGGCTGGTGGTTCCTGGGAAAAAAGGTATAACGGCAGGGTGGTTTCTGGAAAGAAATAATTTTAAGGGTGGCTCTGGGGAAAATGCGTATTTTATGGGTGGTTTGGGGCAATGATAGAGTACAGTTGTACGCTACTTTAAGTCCTTTACATTGCTTTTATTCTAACATATTATGGTATAAGATTACGCTTTTGGTGTAGTTTTGTATTTCAGGCTTAAAAGAAGAGTTAGAACGAAAACGTAACAAGGAGGCTGAATTTCGGGCAAAAAGATAACAAGGCAATGATAACAGATAAAAGGCCACTGGCGCGCGAGCAACATGGCGCGCGAGTGAAGCGAGTGAACGCGCAGTAGACAGCAGAACGGTGACGTCAGCAGATAGCGAGATATTCGGAACGATGACGTCATCACGCGCGAAGAATATTTCTAAGTTCAGTTTTTGGAGATTTAATATTTCCTAAGCTGATTTTTAGAGATATAGATGATTTCCTACAGATATCCTTGCCTAAATATTCGTGGAAACCCTAGGAGGCAAGGCTATAAATACAAAGATTTATGGAGATCACAGCATGCACGCAGAAGGGACCAGACGGCTCAGAGCAGAATTCCGATTTGGCCGTGCGCGCAAGCTGTCACGCGAGACTGCCGACGCACCACTTCAGATTTGTCTTGTTATTTAGTTGTTATTTAATTATACTTGAGATGTATTCAATCAGCATGAGTAGCTAAACTCGCTGAACTCGGTTTGGGTTTTGATCTATGAATAATATGTTTTGAGGTCTTGTTCTTAATTTGCATGATTAAGTTTAGTATTATTATTCCGAACTCAATTGCATGATAATTAGGTTAGACAATTAAGCGAAGCCTTGCACCGCAGACTTAGTTGTAGAATCTATTATCTATAGTTAAACTATCAGAAGTACGTGACTGTGAATGATAGGAGTAACACTAGAATAGGCATTAACTACCTTGACCGGATTCGTTATTGACTAGACTAGATTGAATAGTAATATCATACGGACTTTGACCGGAATGTATGTGTAGGTTATTAAGCTGTGACAGGACCTTAACCTACGTGAACAATATGTCATGTATCATTAGTGACCGAGGATAAACATAGAAATTCATAGTGATAAATCTGAACCGAGCTCATCTCTTGCATAGTTATTTACATCTTTTTCACTTGCTGTCTGTTTGTGCGCCAGTGGTACTTGCGCATCAGTTTCTTTCTTTTCTTCGTATTTATTACTCACAACCTCAATTCTTAGCTTGTAGATTGAGAAGAGACTTCCACCGTTCCCTGTGGATTCGACCCCAGCTTGCCGATACTATACTAGTAAGGAGAGTCGGGACAAATTTGCAGCACTCAACGACGTGCTCGTCAGGCAATTAACCCGGAAGTGGATGTAACTAATTCATATGTATCTGTTCTTCTACAGGAGATATACAAATATTATTTTTTTCACACTCTTTTAAGGGAACTATGTACATGTATTTCCAGAAGAAATGGCATGTACATTATTTTTCTTATGTATATTCTGAAGTCGGTATACATTGCAATATTTTTCATTCTCAATAAATGGATGAACATGGAATTTGAAGTCTACACAAAGTCATTTCTCGAAGAAAATGTATATTGATATGGACTCCAGAAGAGTGTGTATATATTTCACTCCTAAAGAGAATATGAAATAAAGATTAAAGTATTATTCCTAGAAATGAGTATACATTAACAAGACTGTAAATTTTTTAAACGTTTTTATACTTTATATTATCTTGTGATTTAAATGAAAGTCATATACTCCTAAAGAGTGGCCATATTATCTTACAAGTAGATAAATGTAAAATATTATTTCCTAAGGAGAGTAGTATGACCATCACTCCAGAAGAGTGATATTTATCTCTCGAAATGTATGATTATAAATTTATTATTTTAAGTGTAAATTTGTATAATACTTTTATTCCTGAAGAGTAATATGTATACTAGAAATCCTTGTAAGTAATACATTACTCCCTTAAGAGAGTGAAAATAAGATAACCATTAGAAATACATAATGAAAAATCAAGTGATTCTATTTGATATCACTAACCGGAAGTTAGTTGATAGTAATTCCTCTTTATGGTTAGTCTCAGTCAGTCAACCCGATGAACTGATCCGGAAGATCACCAAAACTTCATATGAACACCCACTTAAGAACCTGCAGTTCTTATCAAATGGTGACTCGGCATGATTGACATGTAAACTTGGTAATATTGCGAATGAGTATTGCGAATATATATTGGACCTAAAGTTTAAATTAGAATTATCATTTGGTTGAATGAGTATTAGTAGTTCATATATCATCGCAAATTGATCCGGTGGAGTCATGAATATTGCGAATATATATTGGAACTATTACTAATATAATCAAGTTAACTTCCTTATATTTTGAGAAATGCAACTTCAAAATCGATGATTTAACTTGAGTCATATCAACCATAAAATAAATAATTTTCACAAGTATCTCTAGATGAGAACTTGAAATTATGTGCAATGAATGTTCACATTCCTCCTCCACAATATTTAATTTAAGACCACAAAGAGGGTTGGAAATCATGTGAGGTTTGAGTCCTCACCAATCATCTAATATCAAGAGCGAATCAATTTGGAGCTCGGTATTGTGATTGTTAATTTGATGATTTAAAATTTCCAACTTAGGAGAGATAAAAATGAGATAGTTAAGAAGGAAATGGAATAGTTCTTCCATATCATCCTTCTAGGAGATGTAAAAATTCCTCCTTATCAACCTTAGATCCAAGAATGTGATTTAAAACATAATATAAACCAGATGCGTTTACGTATACCAAAAGTTATAAAATCACATATTCATTCTGAAAATGCACCAGGTCGTTTGGAGATTCCTGAAGTAACTCTATATTTAAATTATTTGAGACACATCGTATTTGTGAGAAACCACTAGGATCTAAGGATATACTTCCCTGTAAGTGGAAGAAATATATATGATGTAGAAAGATGTCGATAAGTTACATGAGTTCGTAAACAAAGGAAAACTCCAGAAGAGATTTCTTTTGACGAGGAAATGAAAAAGATATTGACTACAATTTGATTTTTCATCAACACCGATATTTGATTATTGAAACGGTGTAAAGCTAGTCATATCTTAGCATTTAAAGTCGCCTAAGAATATGGTCAGGATCCCAAAATAAATCGATGTCAAATTAACTATTAGAGCTGGAAACTTTAAGTAAACTAATGTCGTTTGTTTGGACTTGAAGCTCCAATATACGAAGTGTAAACCAGTTAACTTGGGTGGGTGTCACACAAATGTTTGAATAGAACAAAGTTATACGGTACGAAGTCAAACTGGTTGCCGAAATTTTACTCATAAGTTTAGAGTGAATTTTATAAAAACTATTCACCAGTAGTTGAATAACGCATTAATTACTATTATTTTTGGTTGCTTAATTATTGAGACATATAATGCAACTTTTGGATATGATAAATGCATATATGCATTCGTAGATAAAGACATTTACAAGAAATCCCTGAAGGATTAATAAATACGCAAATCATTACATCAAATTCGAAGTACGTCTATGAATGTTAAGTTGAGGGGGAATGTTATGATTGTAACGAGGCAGTTCATACACTCAGACAAATGATTTCTTTCCCCCATATGATAGGTCTTGAAGTACCATATCATGAACAATCTAGTATCAAGTTAAGCGAATGTTAATTTGAGGAGGAGACTTACATCTGTACTCTTTTTTCCACATCTTGGTTTTTCTCCCAGTTGGATTTTTCCGAGACAAGGGTTTTAACGAGGCAGATCAATAAATTTTTATTTACTCAAGTCATCCAAAGGGAGACTGTTATAAGTACACACTAATGATGGTTGTAAGACTGTCAAGTTTCATGTCATTTCATATTCGCTGTCATGCCTATATAGAGGCTTTGTATTATGTGAAAAGATAAATAAGAAAATCTCCCTAACTTCTCCTCAATTCTCCATGTCTCTTACAATTTCAATTCATACGTTTACATTCTTCATATTATAACATTGAGAAATATATTTTGATTGTCACTTGCCATAATTGTGAATGAAATTTTTAGTTTATTCACAAGGAACTAACAACTAGGTGCGAGGTACAGAACGCGCGTCATTGTATGCGTTAAATTTAATAAATTTCTTGTGAATTAGTGAAGTGAAAAGTAGGGGTCGAACCCGCATAAATTATAAATAAAAATTACTCTTACCCAAATTAGAAAACATGGGTGTTTGTTTTTAGAAAACAGGTTGCAAATAAATGCAAGTTGGATGAATAAGGATTGTTCAATCTATAATGTCAGCACAACTCATCACAAGTTTTCAAAAAATCACAGGGTGTTCGTTAAAGGCGCATTAGAGTGGTTATTAAATATTATTTTATTAAACAAGTAAGCTTTTAAACTAAGTTTGTTGTACTGTATTGGTTTCTTTAAAGTTCAATGCTAAAGATAAAAACATCAACCACATCCGTGGCCGCAAATATACTTATGTTAGGTTTCATATCTAGTGTATATCATATATTAGTGAATCCTAATTTTTTAGCAAGAGGTATTCTGCATTGCTCATCAAATATAGCCTCAATAACATTCTCTATGTTACTTATATATTCAGGTGAAAACTATTATAACATAGTCATTTTGTAATTACTTGTTCAAGTGGTTGTTTTTTGCAAAGTTGGATAATATAATAGTGGCTTTTTGTAATTATCAGTATGAAAATTATTTACCCACGCGTCGTTGACGCGTGATTTTCAATTTCTAACGAGTTATGACAAATGGAAGTTTTTTGATAACAAAACAATTATAATAGAGTTATTTCGTATTTAGTTGTCATCAAATGGTGATTTTCTGCAAAACAATCTCAAAACATTTATTTACAATTTCATGTACTCATTCGTCGCTATTAAATTAGTTAGACATTGTCAATAACATCTCAATTGAAGTAGAAATGTAAGATAGTGAATAAGAAGACTTATGAAGTTCAGATCTGGTCGCTTCCTCTACAGAAAATTTGTTGAAATGCAGCACATAGCTGCTAAATTTATGGATCTGAGTCTCTGGCCTTCATGGTTGCACCTCCCAAAAGAGGTGAGTTGGGAGCTAGGGTTTCCCATAAAGAGCTGATAATCTTCCCCTTTAACTGTTTTGCGATTTAATTTGCTCAACGGTACAATAATTGACCAATGTTTTAGTAAACAACATTTTAAATTCGGATTTCAGGTAAAATATAGTACCCATCGCGCGGTTAATTGGGGGTTGACCGCGCCGTATTCGGCATCGCGCGACTGGTAATTTAGTTGTCAAGTACGAGATTCGATACCAAGATATCTTATTACATATGGTATGTATTTTAGAGAAGAATAACGATGGTGATCTCCTCGATCCAAAAACATGAATTACTATCCAGGCCATCAACGGAGACTTTTGCTAGCATTTTTATGGTGGATTAGAGAGTTATATGGATGGACATTATGGATGAATATGCTAATGAAGAACTGGTTTAATAAAACCACCTAAGGTACCTATCGCGGGTTTAACAGGGGGTTGACCGCGCACATTTTGCGTCGCGTAATTGGTACTTTCTCCACACTAATTTCCTCTTCAACCTCAAATTAGTGTAAACATGAGAGTTGTAGCTCTTGAAGTCAGCTTTACAATAGTACATTTATCATTGTGATAGGATTAAAGATGTGCTCTCTGTACAATTTTGAAGCGTCAAAAGTATACTATGTCCTTCAGCAGAATTCTTCATTATTTTAGTGTACATATTTTCTCTAAGTACCTTTAATGCATCTGAAACATAAGACTATTTAGAAAAAAGGAATATAGTGATACAAATGTATTAAAATTTGTGAATTAAGTATGAAAAATAAGGTTATAATTACGTCCTATAAGTATCCTATTCTAAGTACTCTTTTCATATGAACTTCTACTTATTACTAAACATTCTCTGAGTATTATAGTGATAGTTTGGATGCTGATATCATTGTTGAATCTCACCACATCTCCATGGATCAACTAAAAATATTTACGGAGATCAACAAAGATATGAAGCATGGTAGACCTTTTTTCAGCCCTTGTCATTGATAAATGGTTAAAGAATGTCGCTGATATTCTTATAGTAAATGATATGCGCTAATCAACTTGTCGCAGGTCGTCATCAGCATGTGACAAAAGATATTCATATGTGAAGAAATACATCACAATAATTTGTTAACATATTTCAGGAACCAAATGCCCTAAATATGGGGGATTCTTGATACAATATATTTATACATGTATTTATTATGCTGAAATCACGTCTTTTAATGCATTTTCACACTCATTTGGTCGAGATGGTTTTCTATTTCAAGTGCATTAAAAAGAATTTGAAGAAGCCAAACGTCATGGATTTGATTTTTTAAATATTTTGAAGAAATCTGGGATAAAACACGTTAAAACCGAGCTAAGTTGAACCAGAAGATCGAACCAAAGTGAACAAAAAAAATTGGACCACGTATTTTTCCGCACGGTAAAGTCGTGCCCCTATTGATCACGCGCCAGGTACCTGTTGATGTCAGCGCGACATCAGCAGAAGCCATATACGTTTCGGCCGCTTTTAGGAGCCGGATAAGTAGAAAACAGACCAGGCCACCTGCCATCCCAAACTCTAAGATTTCCCTATAAATATAACATCATTATGAAACCCTAGCAAGCTTTCTTTTCCGCTTCAGCAGAGCAATGCCCAGGCTATTTGTTGCTTTATGGGCCTAAGCGCGATCTGATTTTTTAGCAACAAGACGCTGCCTTTTCAACAATGAATCAACATAAGTCTTATTTCTATTTATTTCATTATTACATAAATTGTGAGTTTGTTGGCTATGTAAATTTATGAACCGAACATCTTCAGACCAATATTCACCGTGTCAAATTACAGCCGATTCAACTGACTCTCAACAAAGAATCACGGGCTCATCGGATCTAACCCATCAAATGTATGGTCAGTTAGATGCCCTCCATTATGACATATTTCGTGCCAGAACTAGAACACACGCCTCAGAGTCAATCGATTTTTGTCGGTAGTGATTTTTGATTTGAGAGGTTTGAGAATTGGAGATCACATCCGTGATTAGTGTCCTAATACTGGTTAACCACCCTGAGCTATTTTCGCTACTCCTAATTTTCCCTCGTCTGGTAATTATATTAGTTAAACTGGTAACAAAATCTTAAATCTTTAATTTCGTTAATCTAATATCATTCATTTGTATTTTTCAAATCTACTCTCCGGATTTATTTATATTTTAAATAAAAGGGTCAGTTTTCACCCGATCTTAACTCTGCATAATGAATATATCCATCAAACGCACTTCAAGCACATCTACAAAAATTTCTTATCAACCGCATAACAAATTAAAGCTAGCCAGAATGATGAATCTCTCGTTAAATGAGCAACATCCTCATCGTTAAGATCATTGATTTGATTTGATTTGATAAATCTCTAAATATTTGTGATTTGTTTATTTTTCGCAATATCTTTTTTATATAATATAATCCTTAAGATTAGGGCTTATGTATGTTTGAATACGTATATAAATGATACTTTTGCCCTCTAAAATCATGTTACTGAATTACATAACACTAATATGTATAAATGTGAAAAATAATGATTGTTTGTTGATTGAGTAGCTTGAAAAATAATGAATTACATAATCTTAAACTTTTGTATTTCTTGATTGTTTGTCTTATTTGTTTTTTTAAAAAATTGGGCTTTTCTTTGTTATACTATTTAAATTTTTTCGCTACTTATGAATTATATATTTTTGTAATATGAGTAGCAATATGATCCAGAAAAAATTCATAATTAGTTTTCAATGAAAGCACCAATGATGTAGAACTGTTTTGAACAACAATAAAAGAATAGAGAGACAAAATACAACTAGGGATTACAAATGAGAATTCAGAACAAAGAGGATAATAAGATGAAGTTAAGAAAGTGTTATTCATTCATTTTTATCTTTCAGATATAATTTCATGTTACTTATACAGTTCTAGTCACAAGGGTTAAATTTCAGTAGGACAATAAATATTTGTGAGACGACGGTTGGGTTTAAAGTTGAGTTTTATTAAATGAGCGTTTGTATTTGCAAAAACCATAGCGGTTGGGTTTGAGGACAAAATCTTATTCGTTGGATTATTAATAATCAACGATCGAGATCGTGTCTTACGGTCTCACATATATTTAGATGTTCTTCTTGAACTTAACTCCTATTCACAATATCGCTCTATACTTTTGCCCATAACCAATTACATAAGAAAGAAGTTGTCCAAGCGATTCAGCATCTAAACAAATGCGTTGGTAGCACTTGAATTATTAGTATCAATTTTGCTTAATGAATTTTTCTAGTTACTGTTGATTATATTCGTAATACAGTGAAGAATTTTTTATTTCTAGATATGATATTCTCAAAAAAAGCAAAATCTGATAAAGAATATAAGCGGGTATCATAATTGTGAAACTTTCTTAGCTCAAATCAGTATCAAACTGAATTTAAATACCTAAAGTTGCATCATCTTTCAAAATAACCGAGATAATTTTGTTGTGGTTGTAAACTCAATATTTTGTATACAACAGAATAAAAATGCAAATGTTTGTTCATTATTGATATTCAGAAGTTATAGTTACACTGTCAGTCGTTTATCATATTCTACTTCGTAATCACTTATGTCAGCCTGAACGTGTTTGGTTTTCACGGGTGAAGATCGTGATGACTTTGTTTCACTTTTGTGTTGACGATTGACGCGCGGTTTTAGGGCGTATTCGTGGAACACTAATCCTAATCACGCAAGTCAAACAATATTTATAACCTAGGTGACCTAGGGTCGAACCCAAAGGAAGAGGTGGTAGTTATCTAGTTAAGAGTTACGTAAATTTACTTAACATAAAAAGGTTTGGGGGATTTGTTGATTGATGATTGGTTTTAAACAAGAAAATAAAGGTATGATTAAGGATTCTACTTCACCCCTAGGACTTAGGAGAATCAAACATTCAATTTCACATGCACAAATTACATTTGGTTAGTTCTCTTAAGAATACGCATCAAATTCCAACTCTCGTTCCTTCCTTGGAATGTGATTGATGCGCTTAAAGGTATTGGTTCTCAACCCATCGGTCTATTGAACCATGTGGAATTCAAGCATCTCAACCTCAACCTTTCGGTCTATTGGGTGACACTAAGAACTCAACACAAACCTAACCTATCGTCAAGAGTAATTGTCGCTCTCGCGCACAATTAACTCTCAAAACAACAATGAAATAGTTACTAAACATCCTAAGAATCAATCGTCATCAAATCCTAGAAGTTTCATTCATTTAGATACACTTAGGCATTTCGTCAAACACTTAGCATGCATCTTAGTGAACATGTAACTATAACAATTAAGAAAACAACCAAACTTCATTCAAATGCATGGAAAGAATGTTCAAAACTCTATCCTAACCTAGGGGATCCATGTGATCCCCAATCACAAGTCTACTCACACATGGTGAGAAACATACAAATAACAATAAAATTGAAAGCAATGAACATGAAAGTAAAAGTAGAGTTTAGAAGTAGTCTAGATGTAGATGATCTTCAATCTCCAATCCAGCTCTCCTTCTCTTCTTGATCTTTGGTCTTTGTTTTTGGATTTGAATGATTTGCCAAAGATGTTGATTTTTGAATGTGAGATTTGTATTTATAGCCTTGAAAAATCTGGGTTTGACCGTGTTGACCGAGTCAAAGTTGACTTGAGTTGACCTTCGGTTGACTTGAGTTGACTTTTGGTTGACTTGACCAAAATTCATTACTTTTTCAACGGTTCACTAGATATTTGCGCTCATTCTTCCAAAGCTATTCCGTGAATTCGAAAGATGTAAATAACCTGAACATCACACGAAAAGTATCAAAATTCTCACAAACAACTATAGAACTAACAAAAATTAAATGGGAATTGCGCATAAATATTAGTACATTTATGCACTCATCAACGATGCTTTGACAGGCGGTGCAATGTTCACTTATTGAGTGTGTCAACTGAATTCCGTCGTTGAGAGCATTGTCTTCTCTCCTCCTCTTCGCCTTTCTTCTTCCCTTCTCTTCTTCATTCCTTCTCCTTTATCTCTACAAAAAAAAGATGGAGCTCCAGAGCAGTTTTTAGAGACTTTTGGCGGCCATCTTCATATTTATGATTTAGATTTCCAACCTTTGCGTACTCAATTTTCTTTTCTTTGTTACAATATTTTCTATGAATAACTATTTCCTTGAAAGTTTGAGAAATTTAATTGCAACATTGTATTAGACTATTTAATAGCGTGTTTTAATTTGGTGAATTCATTTCTTCGTATTAATTGTATGCTTTGTTATTTTCCTAATCTAGCCTAACGGTGAAATTAGGTTAATATCAATTGCATGTTACTTAATTGGAGTGTCATATTAGCAAAGCCTAGCGGTGGAACTATTGTTGTATTTTAATTGATAATTGTTACATCTTCTAAGACTATAGCAAGTAATATGAGATAGAACTAGAACTAGGTAGTATCTCTAACGATACTATAAAATTAAGACAGTTATAATTCACTTAACTAATGCATGTCAGAACAATGATTATAGATTGCAACGAGATTTCCTGAACAGTATTTCTTATGTATTAGTAAAAACCTTAGTTGTTAGCTAATGTTCGCTTTTTAAAGCCTCATACTTTTCCTTTGGTCCACCTTAAGCTCACATAACTCAGCAAGTTTGAATTCTATTTTGAACGAGCTCAAGGCACCTAAAGGCAATTTAACCGAGCTCATGGCAGCTCACTCGAGCTCAGGGCAGCTCACTCTAGCAGCACATGACACTACCTAGCTCAAATCTGTCTGAAGAGCCACAACTACAACCTAATCATAGGCAGAATCATATAACACATGGAAACCATGCCTTATTGAGTTAACCATGACGGCTAGGGTCCAAGTAACTTAGATTCTTTTTGTATTATCTGTCCACAATATTACACAATGGACTTTCAACAGCGCTTAAATTAAGGTGTTGCTTAAAAAAGGATTTTTTAGCGAATACCACCATTCCAATACGTCAATTTGAACAAAACCACCCCTTCAAAAAAATTTGACTTAACTGCTCATCTCGTTGTCGGCCTGCTCTGTTTCTACGGATGTTACAGGCCTGGTAGACGCGGTGTAGAGGTGTCTCGACGAGGGTTGGTGGATGGTCTTCCCCAGGGCGAGTTGGCGGTTGGTTCACGGATTGGTTTCTTTCACCGCCGCCGCCGCCGCTCTATTTTTGGTCGTTCGTGTCGGCAGTTTGTAAGCGTCTGCTGCTGCTTCTTTTGGTTGACGGCTGCTCCTTCGGCTGCCGTTCATCGGCTGGCCAGGATGCTCCCTGTTGCTGGTTGTTGTTTTCTCTTTTGGTGGTGCCAGCTGGGTGCGAGCTCTCTGTTTCAGTCGGCTGCAGGCTCGTCGGTTGCTGGTTTGTGTGGTTTTGAGTTTGTTTTTGTTTTTGCGGTGCGGTGGCATCCGCAGATGGATGCAGCTTCTTGTGTCACGCAATGCGGTGATCTCCGTTCTGGTTTCTTTCCTCAGTCTGGGCTGTCGGCTGCTTCGTTGTTGCGCGTTTTGGTTTCCGCTGGGTGGTGTTTCTGCTTTGTTGTTTTTTGGCTGCTGTTGCTGCTGATTCGACGGCAGGATTTGGCTGCAGTTCGTGGCCGTTTTGGTTTGCAGCTTCGCCGGGTCTGCAGCTTCGGATCAGCTCGTTCTCGTTTCTGCAGTTGTTGCGCGTGCTATTACTGGACTGTGGTTGCGGGTGTGTATTTCGGCTGTGATTGCCGGCATGTGGTGGTTCCGGGTGTCGGTGCCGAGTCACTGTGTCTTCATTTGGATCTGCCACCCGTGTCTTCTTTTGGTTATCCACGTGTCGCTGCGTTGAGGAATTGTGTTGTACCGCATCATTTGGCTCTGCCACGTCTGATTTTCCTTTGACCTGCCACGTGGTGATGTTGGTTTCTGCTGACACGTGTTGTTCGTCTCATGGTTGCTCATGGACATTATTCAACGCACACGTGTCCTGGCTAAACCGGTTTGACTCAATTGCAATTGAAAATTTTAATCAGTCAGTTCGGTTGAACCAGCTACATATAGTCCTTGATCGGTTCTCGTCCGAGTATATCTTTTTCGATATCCACAGTCGTCATCATTTTTATTATCATTGCATTCTCGGAAGCGGATCATCAAAGACGTACTTTCCTTTTCAGTTCATTTGTTCACCTATTTTTGGGTACTGAGGCGAAGTACCTCGTCCACCCTATGCTTAGTTTAATTTCTTTTTGTGTTCGAGGTCTCCTTTCATTGATCGATTGGATTTAAGTCCTCTTTTATGTACCTTCTGAGTCTTTGTACTCGGTTAATAAAAAAAAATTTTTGACTTAACCACCCACAAATATCAAAATTATTTAATATGACTTTTTCAACAGGTCAACCGGTAATTCTGTCCATTGACTTTGGTTGACTTTTAATGAAAAAATGAGTTTTTTGTATAAAACCACTCTTCCAATTACACAATTTAGTCAAAACAACCCCTTAAAAATTGACTTAACCACCCACAAATATGAAAAATATTTAATATGACTTTTTCAATAGATTTATAATAACTATGAAAATGCTGTTAAAAATGAACGACGACGCTTATTCAAATAAGTGTCGTCTAAAGAACAATATTTATTATTTGTTTATTTAATTGACTGTAAGTCTTCATTAGTCTATTTAATTATTTGATTGATATATTAATGTGGATATTTCTTGTAACAATATTCATTTATCATTATGTAGGCAGAGACAAAGGAAGAGGCATCCATTGGATATTTTCAAACTCAATGGCGGAATGATATACTGACTCGGCGATAAGAAATTCGGAGTTCCCAGGACGAACTCGAGGTGTTGGGATGTCATGGGCTGGAAAAAAATATTGGCAAAAGGTTCAACTTCTACTAGAGGGAGTACAAATGTCGTGCAACAATCCAGGGATGTCAATATTAGCTCATCTCAGCAGCCCATCACATCGACTGAATATCTCAACAACTCCCCGAGGTATATTTAACTTATTAAATTACATAAATAAAAAAAATTGTGTTTACTGATATCTACTTTTATTTACTTGATGTTTGTGTGTTAAAATGTGTGTTCTTTGTCCGATGACAAGCATGATGGCACTCATAAGATGGTTGCATATGGTTGTGTTTTGCCTGGGAGAATAGTGCACTATAGCCTGATTGCAGATGATGAAGCAAAGGCATCGTTGCACTATGCAATTGTTCGCGGCCTACAATTGTTCAATGTCCACGGAGAGCTCGGCCCAGCCTAGTTCAGAAAATCAACAGCTTTTCAGTAGGATTTCAATCGTAATTGGAGGGAAGAACTTTCTTGACGGCGACATCCAGAGCTGGGGATTGAGAATTGACATCAAGCTTCATTCCTAGACTTCCCAATTGATAAATCTTCGACTCAGTTTTTAGTATTTGTTTTGTTGCAATGTATTTCATGAATTCTCTTATAGTTTGGGGAATTGAGTTGCAACATTATATGAGATCATTGAATAGCAAGTTTTAATTTAGTGAATTATGTTATTGGTTTGAATTGCATGCCTTGATATTTTATTAACATAGCCTAGCGGTAAAATTAGGTTTATACCAATTGCATGATATTTAATTGAACTGGCATAGTAGCAAGCCCTAGCGATGGAACTATTGTGTTGATTTTGTTAAGTAATTGACATCTTCTTGAGACTCTAGCGGGTAATTGAAGATATAACTAGAATTAGGTAAAATCCCTAGCAGGACTATCTAATTAGAACAACTACAATTTACTATATTGATGCGACTAATATGCGACTGTCCCATCGTCTAATTTTGGGAATGGTGGAATATGCGACTCATCACATCTCTTCTTTTGGGGAGAAAGTTTGAACACCTTTAAATCATCACTAATGTAACAATCCTAAATTGTTGATTTGGACATTTCAATTACACTTTCATGATCTATTACCGAAGAACGAAGAGCTTTCATGATTTGGACATTTCAACTTATTTAAGGATAAATTTATTTTAAGTGATAATTCAATAATTGATTAGGATTATTTAGCTATAATTATGGTTTGAGTTAATTAAGCTAATCTGTTTTTAGTGCGGGGTTTAATTGAATTTTAAGGATTAATCAATAATTAATTAGAATTATTTAACTATATAAATATGATTTGTGTTAGTTGTTTAATGGTGAATCTAGTTTCAGGTTTAATTTAATTTAAAGATAAATTTTTTTAATGATTAATTTATTTTAAGGGTTAATTAAATTGTTAATTAGTTTTATTAAACTATATAATTATGGTTTTGATTAGTTTTGTTTAGTAATTAACTTAATTTAAGGGTTAAATTTAATTTTAAGTATTAATTAGGGATTATTTATCTATAAAATTATGAAATTAATGAGGGTCAACTAAGTAAACAGTTAAATTTGATGGAATAGTCAACGAAACAGTGACGGGGTGGCTGCACTAAATAAATTTGAATTCGAGGGTGGTTATTTTAAAAAAATTGGAGGGGTAGTTTTGTTAAAATTGACCAATTGGACGGGTGGTTTTCGGCAAAAAACCCAAAAATCAATGCCAAGAAATATATTTTGATTGTCACTTGCCATAATTTTGAATGAAATTTTTAGTTTATTCACAAGGAACTAACAACTAGGAGCGAGGTACATGAACGCGCGTCATTGTACGCGACAAATTTAATAAATCTCTTGTGAATTAGTGAAGTGAAAAGTAGGGGTCGAATCCACATAAATTATAAATAATATTTACTCTTACCTAAATTAGAAAACATGGGTGTTTGTTTTTAAGAAAACCGGTTGCAAATAAATGCAAGTTGGATGAATAAGGATTGTTCTATCTATAATGTCAGCACAACTCATCACAATCACTTACAAGTAATATTTATTACAGACCTACTAAGCGTGTAAATCCTAATTTTCCATAGCTCATGCATATTTCGGCAAAGATAGAATGCATATAGGTGCTACTAAATCAATCCTAATTCTTCCAAGGGAAAGCAGAACTCTGCGTCAAAAAGGTGATCTAGTGTTTAATTCTTGGTGTTCTATTT
>QZGG01003730.1:0-20885 GCA_006409495.1 Sedum album | reverse complement strand
TCTGCATTATCATCGCTTAATGGTGCAAGTTGAGCAGATTGAAAATGTATAACAATAATTTGTATTATTCTTTTGTCTCTATAGAAACCTCAAGGACCAGATTGTAGTTCTGAAGAAATCAAATCCATCTCCTTCGTTTCGATCGATCGATCGGTCTCCAGGGTTCCAATTTCTCGTAAAGATTGTGTATTTCGATACGATGCGCTTGGTTTCGATCTCGTAATGATAATTGAATATTTTTTATCGGAAATTGTTTGTAGATTGTAGATCGGAAATGAAGCGCGACGAGAAGAAGATGAAGAGTTCTTGGAAGCAAAAAGAATTGATATTCTTGATTATATATGCTGTTGCGCTTTACTTTGTTGTTATTCGACGTACTCTTCAGCTTTCCAGTGGTAGGATTTTCGAAAAAGTTGTGATTTTTCATTGCAAATGCATTTTCATAAACTGGTTTTTAATATCTGATAATGTGGATTGAGTTTCTGTTAATCTATATCGCAGATTACCATGGGAAACTCTATGGATTGCGTTATGGGTGGCTTGCGGGCGATTTAATGTATACATGAAATTATTTTACTCTGTTTTATCAAACTTTGTATGATTGCACTTGTTTTTGTTTATGTTGTGGCTTTTAATGTTAGTTTCTTATTTAGGATGCTTCAGATGCTCAGTGGAGGAACTTTCGGTCGAACTTACCCATTCTTACAGTTGTGTTTGGATTATATTCAATGATAGCGCAAATCTTGAGGATATCTCTAAAGCTCAAAGTTAGAGGAATGTCTCTTGTTTCGCTTATGATTTCGTTGACTTACTTAATTTATCTGCACGGAGCTTGGTCAGTTTAGTCTGCTTTTCCTTAATTGTTATTCCCCAAACCTTGTGGGGTTGATCACAATTGTTCGTCCTCTGTTGCAGCATTATTTTCATTCTATCGATTGCTTTTCTGAACTACCTCTTAGTTAAGGTAAGTTTTGTCATTTATCAGGTGAATATTAAGATTGCTAGAACTTTAACTCATTTAAAATTGATAAGAACTATAATCAAGCGTTTATGTTTTGATTCTTTCTATGTTACTAGAATTGTCTTTCTGCAGATTAGAGCACGAACCAAATACTTCTCATTTCTGATTTGGGTTTCAACATATCATTTCTCATATGTAATCGAGTCTTTGAAGGATATGCATTCTCTGAAATAGGGTAAGGTTTCCATGATCCTACGTTTTAGTTTTCACATGTTTGACTACTGTCCTCCATTTTACCTCGGTTGTGCTTTTGACGATTCTAGACAGCCTTTGGCTTATCTGGATCATTATCAGGGTACATTCAGGTGGCAAAAATGCTTCAACTTCGGTATTCCCATCATCTTTCTTTTGTTATGCTTGGAAAAGGGGCTGCTTTGTTATTTATGAGTTGGCTGACGATGTATACATTTTTAGTAGTCCCTAAATTTGTGGCTTCACCTTCATATTGTCAGTTGTGTTGCGGATGATAAGTTATGGATACGATTATCACTGGGCACACAAAGATTCACCTAAATTTGTGGCTAACTTGTTTGTTCTTTATACCCGAGGTGATAGTAAAGTCAGCAGCTAGTTCTTTCCAGGTAATGACACTTTACTCTGTATTGATGAATTGAAATAGAAAAAGACATGTTAGGAAGATAAGGAATAAAAAATAACAAACTTGCTAGTTAAAATTGCCGGTGCCATGCCTTAGGAATTATGCCAATCTTAAGGCATTTTTAGTGTTTTTTTGGGAAGCGGCTTAATTGGAAAAAATTTCTACAAAATTGCTAACTGTAGATCAAGGGACCGGCAAATCTGTGGGATTAGACTCAACAAACAGATTTTTAGGGCTTTGTCCCTACCCTTATGTGTCTTGAGACTATTTTTATTATTGTTCTTACAACACTGTTGTTCTTACATGTCACTTCAATTACTTCTCAGGCTGAGAGTGCCTTTGGCCAATTCATTCATCGAGAACTCCATGCACTTGCTGGCACCATTACGATTACATATCTAATGGTATCCCCTCTGTTTCCATCCATTTATAATGATTATTTTATAAAGAAGTCAGCTGTTGCTAATTTTTGAAATTACAAGTTGCTAATCTGGTTGGCTATGTTATTGGTCCATCGGGGATGAATTGGCTAGTATCTCAATTCCTAAATCGGGAAGGTACTCTTCTTTTAAAATCTCTGTGGCAGATGTTAGTTTATATTCTTGTTTGGGAAGCATAATTTGTTCACTATTTGCAGGGCTTCCTATTTTGGGCGGCATGTTCATGACATTTTATGTTGGGACAAAGGTATTGCATCTATTTATTTTACTATTCATATGTGCTGGAAATAAACTAATTGTGTTTTATATACAGCTGATGCTTCACATACAAGATATGAAGACCAAAGACCGCTAACGAAGCCTTTAACAAAGGTGCCATAGTTTGTTATGATCACTTCACAATATGGCTCATTTGTAATGTGCATAAATTATGAGGAGTTTAAGACCTTCAGTTATTGCTTGTCAGCTTCAGATTAAGTTATGAAAATGGTAAGAGTGTGGGTCATTCTTTTTATCTGTTTCCGAATTCAAGAACTGACTACTTAAGTAGGTTTTGCCAGTGATTAGAACTAGAAAAGGCAATTATTTGTCTTAGTTTTGATCTGAAATGATTAAGTGATCAGAGACACAATTATTGTGAAGCCCTGTAGCATGAAATGCATTGATGATGTTTGTATAATTGTAGCCCACAAGCGCTTCAATAATCTTTTATAACTTGCTGGGTAAGTTTTCAACTCTTGCAATTTGCTTTGAAATTTGAATTTGTTTGAAAACTTCATAATAAGTAGTAAACGGACCGGCCTGGCGAAGTGAATTAACCCATCTGAGTCTGCAGCTGTATGCCGGCTAGTTTAGATTCAGAGCTCCCGCAGGTATGGCCGTATTTCGTGTGATACGGATTAAGAGCTAATCATCTTTCTCATGGGACCAGAGGCATTTCCTAGAGGCATTTCCTTAGATTTGTTTGTAAAAACATGATGTTGCCTACCCATTTGAAATTGGGGGAGATTGTAAAGATTGTTTATCTGAGCATGCGAGTTTGTGAGAAAATATGAAGAGGGATTGAGGTGAGGGTATCATACTAACAGAGGTCGCTATGGGCTTAGCAATGGCCACTTTTTGATCTCACTCAAGATACCAATTTCACAGTACCTACCAAATATGGCATCAACCAAATTTTTTGGAAATATATAATGCTCTAAGTATCTAACAAATATGGAAGACAATAGAATGTTGTCATGGTCTACTTTTAAAAGACTAACTAAGAAAATTACATGTTAACAAATCTCTATCTTCAAAAATAAAATTTAGGGGTTTTTAACAAAAATCACCCGTATAATATGGTGTTTTTACAGTAACCACCCGTTTAATTCTTTTTTTCCACAAACCACCCATATCATTTTTTCCGTTAATGTTGAACCACCCAACATATTGTCCGTTAACTTCACCGTTAATTTATTAATTTTGGATTTCTTTATTTTAATTTTTATTAATAAAATAAATATAAAGAAGAGAGGGGAGGGGAGGCCGTCAATGGAGAAGATATGTCGGAGAAGTCTTAATTCACCTTATTTTGCTGATTTTATAACTTCATCTTAATTCACCTAATAGTCCAGATATAATTGATCGATTACTGGGGATTGAAATTGATTAGTGGGGAAGCGAGGCGATAATTATTTTAGTATCAACCGATTCACCCCGTCGATTCGGTACTCTTCTAATTTGGATTTGTTTGTGAATGCTCCGAGTTCGAAGAAGCCAAGATTGAGTTTTACACCGCCATTGAGTAGGTGAGGTTCTATTAGGTCAAGGATTTCTATGTATCCTGCTACACCACCCCCTATACGTAGGGAATCATATGCTCTGCAGGTGAATGTGAAGTACGGTGTAGTGGGTAGTGTGAATTCTGGTGCAAAGTCGCATGGTTTGAGTAGTCTTTTCGGCCGCCCCAAAATGAGAATATAAAACTCTAATAATGTAATGCGTTGCTCCGGAATTGAGGAGGTGGAATAATTGATGGAGAAGATAGATGCATCAGGCGGCGTAGTGAGGAGTCCATTCGATTTGGATGAGAGGAAATGGGATGAGAAATATGGATTGGATATATGATGAAGAGGGGGAGTATGTGGAGGCTCCTTTATTGATTGTTTGTTATTCATGGAATTTTTAGGTTTTGAGAGGTTTTTTAGAATAAAAATTTGGTTGACGGATGAACACAAAGTTATAGCAATTTAGATTGAAAATTCGTGACCACCATCATTGCCATCCAAATAACCACTGCCACCATCTCCCCACACCTACCGACCGCCTCTCTACACCCCTCATCATCATCCTTTTTTGTATATATTTTTAATTTTTGGAAACAAAAATAAATCAAAAATATATAAATGAAAGGTTTAGTTAACAGATCCAAGCTAGGGTGGTTCAAAATTGACGGAAAAAAGAGTAGTTTGTAGAAAAAAGTTTTTAACGGATGGTTCCTATAAAAACACATATTTTACGGGTGGTTTTTATTAAAAAACCCTAAAATTTATTTACCTTCTGACAGGTCCTATTTTTCTTCATGTTATCTTTCATTAACATAAACATGTTCACGGCAGGTAAAAGGAAGTTAACTTTTGGTTGAAAGTTATGTAGCCTTGGATGTCGAGGGATGGTCTTCTTTCGGCAGTGCCGCAGCTTGGTGAAGCTCGTCACTTGGAACAAGCTACAAACAATGAATAACTAAGCTTCAAGCTACAACCTGATTAGTTATGAGCCTTTCCTGAGTAATATCGAATGCCATATTTTTTGGATGGGAGATTTGCCTGAGTTTAAGTTTCCAGCAGGTAGTGCTGAACTTGCATTATCCAAGTTCAATGCCATTTTGATTGGAGAACATGCCGGGGAAGACAGTGATGGCATGGCTACACCTTGCCCTTGGAACCCAAACATTGGAAGGTTTACATTTAAGGCACCAAATGCTGAAACAGGAAATTGCGGAATTTGGGGGTAATTTGATGAGTATATATTCATGCCTAAACCATATCCCATTCCAAAACCCATTGGTGTGAACCGTGGCATATGAGGTAACGCCATCGGAGGCATACATACACCATGTCCCATTGACATCATCTGCAAACTGCATAATTACACAAGTCTGGTAAATAATGCCTGAGCATTTGTTATGATTTTGGTAGTTATGTGCACCTGTACTTGGAGCTGAAGTGTCTTCAAATACTCAATGGCTTCATCAAGGATCGAGGCTTTATCTACCTGAAGTCATAAATGTGTCAATTAGAAAGTCTTGAGCGGAAATATATTTTTGTTGAAAGAAATCATCCAAACGTAAAAATGGGTTGGCGACATGTAGTGGCACTCAAGAGAAGAACTACAACATTGAAGGTAGACCAAAACCAACACAAATTAATTTTCTGAAACTTTGAGATGATATACCTTGTTACAGTTAGGTTCTTGCAATGCTCGCATTTTTTCATTGATCCTGTCTCTCCGCCGCTGTTATAAAAGATGTCCGCAAACCATCACATAAAAGTTCCTAAAAAATTTCATTGTTCAAGATATTATGCAAGCACACACCCTTTCATTTAAATTATGTACTTCAGCTGCTCGACTTCTCTTGGATCCAAAGCTTACACGATTATTAGCTGCCTTCTTGATATCTACTGATTTTTCTTCAAAGTCCTGCAAAGAGATGATAGAAGAAACTTCTAACTACAGTAAGTTGACATGTTTAATTTTTGTGAGTTTACATAAGTCACTTTTTTTAATCTTACTTCGCTTAGGTTTTCTGAGTCTTCAGACTCATTGTATCTTCTTTTTAAGTCGCGTGTAGGATGCTTTGAAGCTCTATCAACACTGTTTCCGGAGCACACTGAAGACACAACAACGGGTTCAGTGGTTATTTCAACGTTCCCTGAAGCAATTTTTTCGTTGGGAACTGTTACTTGCTCGAAAGAAACATCAATCATTCCGCTGATCCCTTGCCAACTCACAATACCCTAATGGCCAGCATGATGCAACATCTCAAGTGACTTTGAAGTAGGCAAACCAGCAGGTTATTGAGACGGGCTTGCAGGTTTCGCGCCAATCAGAACAGAATTATTTTCCTTACAATCAACTTTTTTGGTGAAAGGCACTTCAGGATTCACTTTGGCATTAATACCTTCAAGACCGGATTTAACCCTGGCTGCAAAATGAGGAAAATTTATAAAACTAGCACTTGGCACTGGTTGTCCTAGACCTTGAGCTTCCATCTTCTTGCTGGGATGTACAGAAGATATATAGCGTTTCTGAGATGATTCACCACACGAGATATTTTGCGTAAGGTTGTATGATACTTTCGGCCGTAAAGAAGGAAATGAACAAACACGATCCAGCTGACTCATATTAGGCCTCATGGATGAAACATCACGCTGTTTGAAAGTTGTATTATTTTGAAAAGAGATCTGATGTGAATCCTTAAAGGGCAGAGCTTCGTTACTTCGTCTCTCCACTGGAGTAAAACCAGTCATATGATTCAAACACTCTGCTGCAGTGACACCAGACACTTCAGTAAAGAAAGCAGATGAGTAATTATTCTTCCATGTTCATCTTCACTGTGGTAGCTCAACCAAGGAACCAAATCAAGCTCAGATGGACCTGATATCTGAAAATCGTTCATTAAAGAATCCATCATCTCTGCATTGTTACCACCAGTTGCCACGCCTTTTCCTTAAATCTGGAAGTCTAAGGCAAATCCACAACTGAACTTCTATTGTTGGTATTATTATGACAAGCCTTGGAGTTGAAGGCTAATCTATCAGGCAATCCTTTCATCATCACCTGGCCATTTTCCCACAGCAGCTCAACAAAATCACCTCCATGTCTGAAACCAAAAACAGACATCATCATATTGAGAATTTCACAAGCAACCCCTAAACAAAAAATCCACAGAAAAACTCACAATGAAGAAGGGCCAGGGCCAGGTGAAGAGGAGTCTGCACCAGCAGCACTTTGCTCCTGCTGTTGTTGAGCTGATTTGTGCTTGCCTTTTGCCAATCTGTAGAATTCAGAGAGAGGCATAGCTACAGTACTGAGAGCCAAACTTGTGTTCAACTGAAACAAGTATGATGATTCTCAATGATATAGAAAGCACATATTATTGACCACAAGTTTGGAACTTTAGGTCACTTTCAGCAGCAACACAATATTTGGAAAAGTGGGTCGGTGTTATTTTTCGAAGACGGCCTGATTTGCACATGAACTATGAAACACTTCTCAGAATACTAAGAAGCAAAGGGCATGCCCTGCACTACTACTGAGCTTTCTGTATCTGTCCCTACAAGGATAAGATTCTTAAGTGTTGTTTAGGTACGCCTGAGTAGCTACTTGATAGTCATAAGTGATAAGGAGATGGAGCATGTAGCTGCAACACACTACACATTAATTTGGGGAAGATATAAGTAGTCTGTAACCTTATCATATACTAACAATTTTATATGTTATCTTTACCTCTGCAAATCAATTTCATCAACCAGGTTGTTTTCGTCATTATTTTAGTATTTCAATTTTCTTTCTTTTTTTAATTTTTTTCAATTTTTTACATCATTTCATGTCCCCCCTCCACTCCATCATATTAGGAGAGACCTTAAAGAGCAAAATAATTAACCTAAATCAGTTCTTTTTTTTGGGATTGATTTAGCAACTGAAGATCAAGATGCAAAATAGTATCTCATAGCAGATTTGATTCTGACTTAATTTGGTGCGAGCTTGAGATGATAAGATCAAAGTTGAGGACCATGTAAATAATGGATAAAACAGAAGCTAAACTGTAATAGTTATCTGCACTTTCCTAACATTTATTTTTAAGTAACCTTTTAGAAAGAAACAGGAACACTAATTCAATCAAAACCCTAATTTAGACAGCTAAAATGCATTTAAAAATCAAAGTCTTAAGGTAAATTTATCAATAAAATGGGATTGAAATGACAGGTGGCACGCTCCAAAAGCTGCTACTTCCTCCGTCCCTATTTGTTTGTCAAAAAGGATAACCGGCACAATTATTAAGAAACAAAGAAAATATGAAATGTGTGGTTAATAATAAATGATTTATATGTTTATAATTAGAAAAGTAAAATAAATGGTTGAAAACGAAGCAAAGATGACAAATTTAAAGGGACACCCAAAATGCAAAAATTTAGGACAGAGGGAATGTAATATGTCCACGTCATAACATATGCTAAGGCTTCCATCTGGACCGCACGTGGACCCTTGTCCAGTTCTCCTTAATCCTTCGAAATTGGTTATAGAAGTTCACGTGCGGATTCATGTCTATCACGTGATCTTGTCCAAAGAGTTTACAATCCCGCGGCCCGTTAACCGGCCCAAAGTTAATAGCTTTATTTTTCTTAAATCAAACTTATTTTGAAAGTGATTGTTCTGAACAGATGTTTTTTGCCCTAATATTTTGTTTTTATTTATATTAGATGAAGTGTTTTGAAGAAGTTAAATGATGAGTAGAAATGAATATACAACATGTGGGAAAATCATTAATTAAGATTTATGTTGATGAGAATAATTGTCATTAAATTCAATGTAATTCAAATGCTGCCAATCAATGATTATCAATGTAGTTAAAGAAATAAACCATAATATTTGAATTTTTCAAGAAGTTTAATTTTGTTCATTGACATTATTGCTCAAATGATTATTCCATTAAATGCTTGAATGATGAATCGGCTATTCTTTTGGAACTAACATCAATTTAAAAAAGGCATGCACGTTGCACAAACCTTCTTTTTTTTTTTTTTTTTTTTTTTTTTGATAAAGCACAAACCTTCTTTTTGAAGTCTATGCATATCTTTCATCAATGAGTGAATAATACTCAATTTCATGCATCAACATCTATCATTAATTTTTAAAATCAACCCAAGTAATAAATTAATCGTTAAATATATATCCATTTAACAATTACACAACCCAAACCCTTGAATAAAACACATTAACCCACGCCAGTCAGACAGCAATATTAATTACAATCATATTCATTGTAAATATTTCCCTGACATTATGAATGGTTGTTAAGGGAGGAAATTCTCTGGAAGCAACGTTCTCGGGTAATGTGGCTATCAGAAGGGGATAATAACACAAAATTCTTCCACGCTAAGGCTTCAGGTAGAAGAAAGTCTAATTCTATTCAATTTCTTGATACTGATGATGGAAAACGGGTTGAAACTCTCCCTGACATTATGAAAGTTGCTTCTCAGTACTTTTGTGATATTTTTAAAACCTCCTTAGACATATCTCATGACTCTTTTGAGGATGCTTTAAGTGTTGTTCCAAAATGGTGCAGGATCACCACAATCACCAACTTATGGAGCCTTATACGGAGGAAGAAATCAAGATAGCTTTATTCCAACTTCATCCGGGCAAGGCTCCAGGTAATGACGGATATCCAGCTTTATTTTTTCAGAAGTTTTGGGATTGTCTTAAAACTGATTTTACGCGTGAGGTTTTAAATTTTGTCAACTCTGGGTATCTGGATTCAGCAAATAACATGTCGACTATAGTTTTAGTACCAAAGATCAAGGGGGCACACACTATGCAACAATTTCGCCCAATAAGTTTAAATGGGGTTTTGGCAAAAGTCATAGCAAAATTATGGGTTAACAGGCTGCAAGGCTTCTTAAATGACATAATCTCGCCTTATCAGAGTGCATTTTTGAAAGGGCGATTGATTTTTGATAATATTATCGTTGCACATGAGCTGTCACATTTTATGAATACTAGGGTCTCGCAGCGAACGGGATACGCTGCTCTTAAATTAGATATGTCTAAAGCGTATGATAGGGTGGAGTGGACTTTTTTAGAAACCCTTTTGCTTAAAATGGGATTTCATAGTTTGTGGGTGCAAAAGGTTATGCATTTTATAAAGTCCGTCAAATACCAGTTAAAGATAAATGGCGTGTTTTCCAATATTATATCTCCTTCCCGTGGTCTTAGACAGGGGGATCCACTATCCCCATATCTGTTTATTTTATGCATGGAATGGCTTCATTTTGTTTTCGAGAGGGAGAAACATCATACTTACATACACGGAATAAAGTTAAACTCAAATGCCCCTGAAATCTCTCATTCTTTGCTGATGACTGCCTGCTATTTTTTAATGTCAATATAATGGCTGCTCATAGAGTCAAATATTTATTAAGTGTGTTCGAGGCATGTTCTGGTCAGAAGGTTAATTTCGCTAAATCTTCTATTTGTTTTAGTCGGAATGTCTCTCAGCATGATAAGACTATGCTAGCAGATGTACTAGGGGTTAATGTTCTTGAAAAAATGACCAAATATTTGGGTATGCCATTACTCTTGGGTAGAAGAAGATCAGAAATGTATGCTGATTTAGTGGATAATATGTGCAATAAGGTCACTAATTGGCAGAATAAGCAGTTATCAATCGGTGGGAAAGAAGTATTAATTAAAAATGTTCTACTTTCTATGCCGCTATATCCTATGTCTTGCTATATTTTGCCAGATAAGGTTATCAAAAAGTTACATTCTCTGATCAGATCTTTTCTGGTGGAACAGTGGTAAAAATTCTGGTCAAATACATTGGATTAAATGGAGCTTGTTGCAGGAGGAAAAGGAAAGCGGCGGCTTGGATTTCAAGGATTTGAAACTTGTAAACTTAGCACTTATTGCCAAACAGGTATGGAGACTGATTGTATACCCTGATTCTCTAGTTTCTCGGTTGTTCAAGGCTAAGTATTTTTCGTAAACTACCGTTCTTAATGCTAACAAAGGATATAGACCTTCAGCAGTTTGGCAAGGATTTTGGAAGGTTATTCAAATTATTAAGCCAAAATTACTACCTGATTTGTCTACTGGTACTATTACATGGGCAGGAAGCTCTTCCAGAATTCTAGATGTAAAATCTGCATACCATGTAATAAAAGAAGCACTGGATAACAGTCAGCAGAGTTCCGTATGTTATGGTCAGTGCTCTAACCGTTTACTTGTTTCAAAGTTTTGGAAACTGTTGTGGAAACTAAGGCTTCCGAGGAAAGTTAAAATATTTGCATGGAAACTTTATTATAATGGGATTCCCACGGGTATGAACTTAGCTAGCAGGCACTGCTCAACTAACACTAAATGTTGCATATGTGGTTATCAGTTTGAAACTACAGATCATTTATTCCTGCATTGTTGGTGGGCTAGATCAGTTTGGTCAAACTTCCGTTTTCTTAGACTTGATGAATTGGATAATTTTTCGGATGTTGCTGACTGGATGTTTCACTGTAGTTTATATTTAGACCGGCACCAATTCTCGGTTTTGTTAATAATGCTGTGGCTTATATGGTTTCACCGGAACTCTGTGTATCATGGTGCTGTGTTATGGGATCTCAAAGTTTTTATGCTAAAAGTTTCTTCACTGTCCAAACAATACACTAACTCTTCCTCGGTGTATTCATCTTTAATCTTTCAGAGTACGGTTGACTGGCAGTTGCCGCCTAAGGGTTATATTAAGTTCAACTGTGATGCCGCTGTGGATTTGGATGCTCATATGGGTGGACTTGGTGTGTTAGCCAGAGATGATGAGGGAATAGTTACAGTGGTTAGAGCGGAGTTTGTCTGCAACAATTTCTTTATTTTGCGCATGGAATGTGAAGCTTTGTGGTTAGCATTACATTTAGCGGATGATTTAAAGTTGCAGAATGTCTGTTTTGAATCAGATTGTAGTAACCTGTTGAACGCAATTGAAAACAGAACTACTTGCCCTCATGACACTCTCCCACGTCTACAACAATGTCAATTTCTTCTAGGTTTTCATCATGACTGGATGCTGCGATTGATTCAGAGAGAGGCGACCGGCTGATACTATAGCTAAATTTTCTGTCAATAATCAATGGAGCTGGTACAATCTTGAATGCTGCCCAAGAATACCAGGGCTTCATTACAAGTTATTAAGTCCTCCTCTTTAGTTTTTCATCCAGATCTTTGTAATTGTCATCAAAAAAAAAAAAAATCACCATTGCTGACAATTTTGTTGTTATTTTTGTTTACTAATTTTAAACCCTGTAAATACCAATACTAGAAATCAATAGCTTAACCATATTCTGTTTTACCTTGCAGCTTGAGAATGTGGAAGCATGTAATAACCAGCATGGTGACCAAGGTCGTCTACAGAAGGTCCATTACCAAAATGAAGAATATCACTAAGAATTCTGTGCATGGTAACGTAACATATTACTCACAGGTTGAGAAGGAGCAAGCTTGGCCACTTTGTGAAGTTTTACAACATATGCAGTTTCAAAGTGAAGAAGATCTTTATGGGCCTTAACCTGCACCATACCAAACCTCAGATTACTTATGTGTCATAATCAAATGCCACAACCGATGCAACCAAAATGTAACAAAAGCAAAGGGCTCACATCATTATATAACTTGGACGTAGTCACCGGTTGAATGAAGCTCGTATACCTGGTAAAATAATCAAACATATGAGCAAACACATGAAGTATGTCACTAGGTATAACATAGCAGACATATGTATAAAGCTCATAGTGTTTTCAGTAAACTACACAGCAATGTGATCCTAGAAACCAAGGATGTGTTACATTCTTGAAGCAATCAGTGGAATAATAATTTCACTGTGCATTACAGAAAAAGCAAGACATGTAAATTACTGAGATAAATTTAATAAGAGAAGTGTTATATGAACAAGAATACGAACATGGACGGAATAGAGATCCCATCGCTCCATCAAGGCATTCAGGCGACAGTTCACTGTCACCAAATGACCCTAGCAACTCACTGACCTGAAAACATGTTGGCAAAAGAAGACAATGTTACAAAGGGCGCACTTGAGACACGTGCATATAGGCAAAACTCCAACATTTACCAATATATCAGCCTTTTCAGGAGCATCCCAACATCGCATATCACTTGAAACTATCGTGACAACACTTTGCCAACCTTCCAACTTTACCAGGCTCTGCATGAATTGCTCAAGTCAGTATTAAACCAAGTACAGAATATATATTCAATCTGACTTGCTCAGTGTAGATAACGTAAAAACAGAACAGCAGAACAAACGATATGCACAGAAACATCGAGGAGACTTACATGAAGTGTCACAAGAGCATTAGGGTTTTTCTCCACTGCATACACTTTTATATTTCGCTTAGTTTCATCTGCTGCCTGTGAGTTAGGAAATATGGATAAGATGCAATGATTGGAAGAAACAATAACTGAAGTAAAATAAGTTCTGCAACGGTATTTGGTGTACCTGCAATGCTGCTCTAACGAGAGGTCCACGCCCAGCCCCAACAACCATCAATACCTAATCAGAATATGTAACTAGATGGCACGTTTCATGAATAGTCTATCACATGCTGTGATGAATTTGAACCTCATAATCTCAGTTACCGTAGTTCTAAGAGATGCTTTCTGATCTGGGACTCTATCTACCAAGGCTTTGGATATAGCGATTCGATACTGGACAAAAATGTAATGAAAATATCAAAATCAGTCCAATAAAATTTCATACATCACACAGACGCAATTAGAATCAGTTATTTCACATGGCTTTGGCTCCGTGATTCATTATAATCGCATCACTTTAATTCATCTAAAACTAGTACTCGCTGCACAGTCCAGACTGTGCGTAAGCGTTTGGGAATATACAATTTTTGATGACATTATGAGTAGTTGAAATATATTGTAATTGTTATTCTGACTTATCAAGCCATAAACCCGATCTCTGCGTCCCCACAAATACACTAAGAGGGAGATTAATAGGGAGATTAACATAGTCAAACGGCATCGTTTCCATATGCTAAAGTTGTGTCAGAATTCAGATGATCAACCGTAACGCTTTTAGCTATATAAAAAATGTACATTTAAAATCATTTGAATATTGAAATGATAGCTTGAATTAGAAAAACCAAGTCGATATTTTCTAAAAGAACTCAAAGCTGAAAATTTCAATATGAAGAAACAGCAGCAAAATGAATTGCTTTTTTGAACAATGAAGTGTTGGTAAATGGCATATGTTACAAAGCATAGAAGTTTTAGTAGCATTTTTCATCGGCTCTAGCAGGCTTTACTGGTGTGGTGGCTTGCATCAGCTCGTCAAGCACTGTATAACTGTTTTGTGTCTATATAACTTCCTGAGAGAAATAAAAGCTGATATGCTTTATTGGTTGAACTGAGCATGCAGCCATGTTTTGAGTTCGAGAAGTGTTATTTCCTTGTAAGGGGGTCCTCGCTGAGTCCATGCTTTTTTAAGGTTCTGATGTAGTTTCGCATCAGACTGAATTTGTTGCTGCCAAGATTGTAGAAATAGTCCCATGTGTAGATTCCAGTTTTATGCAAGTCATCGAAGATTAACCTAGCATTCATGAAATAAATAATGAAATACTTCAAAAATTGATGTGGAAGGAGAAATCCCTAGATGATGGGAAGGCTTATAAAAGCACCTTACCCCGTAGTTCCTACAGGTTCGGCCGACATGATTCCTACATGACGACGCCCAAAATAACCTGTGATGGAAAATATCAACTTCAGAAGACCGGAAATTGCAATGTGCATTTACGACATTTAATGATTTATCTTGAAAAACAAAAGAATTAAACTTGAGTAAGCCATACAGATGGAGTTTTACTTTTCCCCTCCAACTGATCGAATCTTGCTGTCAGCAGCTGGACTATAAATGCGAAGAAACTCAGCTGACAAATTGAACACTTCGCCATTGTTAAAACCTACCTCAACCTAAACCGAGAGTATCCAACCAAACAAATATGCATACAAAAAAATTAAGCAACAAATCAAACATTAACAGTTCACCGTCATTTAGAATTGATCAAAATGATGATGGTTATTCCATAAATATCTAAGTGACCAAGTTCGTAGGCAACAATGATAATGTATTTCTAAATAACTATGAACTATACCTCCCCTTTGCCTTCTTCTGAGGAGCAGACTGGCCACTTTTAGCGAAATGTGCAAATATCTCAGTTTGCTTAAGAAGATACTTTAATCTCCCCTTCCCTTTATTGTTCTAACATAACATAGTATCACCATTAGTATCACAGCCAGTCATTATGTACAGCACTGAATATCATTTTCAAAAGAAGATAAAACACATACCATATCCGCGTCAATCGATGCATTCTGGTTACCCAGGATCTCCTGAATCTTTTTCCTTTTCATCGCCTCCATTTGCTTCAACCTCGCCTTCTCTCGTCTACTTATTTCATCAGAGGACTGGGGCTTGGCGGATCTGGCCATGGTCGGGAAAACGCTTAGGGTTTCGGAGAAGAGGCGTTGCGTTGGTCTTCGGAAAAGCGATTCGAAGAATGAGAGAAGAAATTGTGAGAACAAACATCGCGGTTCGTCAGACGGTTGAGAGGGAGGCGACGGTTTGAGAGAAACCGTCAAATGGTACTCCGGCCATTCTTAATAGGGAGATATGGAAGCTAATATAAAAGTATAATTAATATGCACACAACTCTTCTATTAATCAAGAACATGAGAAATAGTATATAAGTGTTCAAAGAGGTTATAATATTAAAGTAATCCGTTATTTTGACATGCACCTGTCAATATTTGACAGTGTCTTTCTCAAATGTTTCATATGTCTGGGCCTCCAGATTATCCATAAGTGGCTGAGTAATTGAAACAGTGAGCACAAATATAGTTAATTCAGGCAAATAGACTCATGTAATAGTATTAGATGTCAGAATCCAAGAGCTTACCTGCAAGGGAGACTGTAAGAAATCTCTGTACCCAATCTGGCATTACAGTGAAAATATTCATACAAAATTAGAAATAAATGAAAGCCCATCCGTGGTTGATGTGTGTTTAAAGCTGTAGAGGATAAGGTGGACTGGAGAGCAACCTCAAAACGTTCTTGTTCAGGAAGTGGGTCCATCCGTTGATAAAGATAACCAACATAATCCAAATACGACTTGAGTGGATGCTTCTCCACACCTAAATAATGAATGATTCAACTAGTTAATTCTTTTAATTCTAAACATTTCGAAATCAGATAAACTTAGGGAACTGTACCATCAGAGTGATCAGTAGATTTGAAAGAGCTCCCTGACGTTTGCTCTCCAATCCAGCGCCCAAGAGAGTTTGCCGACGGCAGCGAACTCCTAAATGAATATCATGAGCAAAGAAAAAGTGATACACTGCTCAGAAGAACACTTATTTTTATGAAGCTGCTAGACTGAAGAGAATTCCTCTAGGTAAGCAGCATTTTTCTCATTGAGCCATGATGGTAGCTTAAGCTTCTTTTTGTTACGAAATAAGCTTCAATCAATCAACAAACAAAAAACAGCTTCTTTTAGTCCAACGGCAGGGGATAATATTTGAATTGAAAGCAAACCATATAAGCAGCATTTTTCTCATTTTTATTGAGCCATGATGGTAGCTTAAGCTTCTTTTTGTTACAAAATAAGCTTCAATCAATCAACAAAAAAAAACGAAAAGAGGAAGCAGCAAGTTTCATTTCTTTAGGGACATGAAATCCACTTGATTGACAATATAGTAAAAGAAACTTACAATACTTCAAGGGCAACTGATAACTGACTGTGATGTTCACATACAAACCAAAACATTTTATAAAAATATAAGAGATACTATAAAATGTACACCTTTTTTTGAAGACCGTGTTCTGTTAGCTTCAGTAGTCAAAATTATATAGAAATCAAACGCACACGGTAACATTGAAAAAACATCGACATATCACATTTGATGACAACATTCAGAGAAAGTTCCTATTTTTCTATGCATACCTTTTCAGATTTCTCATCTGAGACATCATCTTCATCGGCCTTCACCAGAGGGATTCGAAGCCAAAGCTGAATATTGACAAGATGTAATTGAACGAATCAGAATTGCAAAAAGGTAACCAGGGGGACACAAGATAAGAATTACAAGTACCTGCATGTTGTTACAAGTACCTGCATCTAGGACGTTTGATAAGGCACTTTTGTATGCTGTTTTAAGTCCTTTGCACTGCTTAGAATTCTAAAATATTTAGTATAAGATTACGCTTTTGGTGTAGTTTTGTATCTCAGGTTTATCAGAAGAGTTAGAACAAAAGTGCAACAAGAAGGCTGAATCTCAGAACAAAGAACAACAAAGTTGACGAGAGCTGGAAATTAACGAGCGGGCGAGAAGTGTGGCGCGCGAGTACTTAGTCGCGCAGAGTAGAGCAGCGATGACGTCAGCAATCAGCGATGACGTCAGCAATCATAGTGATGAATATGAACCGAGCTCATCTCTGTTTCTGTTAAACACTTTCGTAACTGCATTCTGTCGCGCGCCAGTGTTACGTGCGCACCTGTTTTTTCACTTTACTTGTTAACTCGCAACCCCCAATCTTTACTTTGTAGACAAAAGACGACTTCTCACCGTTCCCTGTGGATTCGACCCCAACTTATCCTTACTATACTAAGGAGGAGATTCGAGATAAATTTGCAGCACATAACGACGTACCGTCAAGTTTTGGCGCCGTTGCAGGGGAACTCGCTAGAGAAGTTTTCTTTTCTTTTTCTTTTTGTTATTTATTTTGTTATTTACTTTCTGTTCTTTTATATAAAAATCCAAAAATAATTAGTTACGTTTAATTTAGTTGTTGTTTTTGTTTTGTATGGAAAATAGTGGTGAAAACAGCGTAATCGGAAGACGCATAGAGACACCAGACGCGCCAGCGCGCAATGCTGAGAATTTGTTTGCTAAAATACACCCCGCAGAGCTAGAAGCTATCAGAAGAGAAGTGCAGCGAGATTTTGAGTATAGATTTGCGTAGCAGGTAGCGTGACGCACCATCAAGGAGATGTCTGCTCCCCAAGCAGTAAATCAACCTTGGTGCATCGTGCTACCTCCAGACGGTCACTTTGAATTGAGGACCCAGCTTGTTCACTACATACCGAAGTTTCATTGTATGGCTAGTGAAAATCCAGTAAAGCATGTAAGAGAATTCACGGCTATCTGCGAGAATGTGAGGAACGGGAACGAGGATCCAGAGTTACTGAAACTAAGAGCCTTCCCATTCTCACTATGTGACTCAGCGAGGCAATGGTTGATGGGGCTAGCATCCGGATCTATAAGGACATGGCCCGAGTTGCAGGAAAGATTTTTGGATAAATTCTATCCTGCGGCTAAGGTCTCACTACTCAGAAGGGAGCTAGCCGCACCTAAGCAGCTGCATAGGGAATCATTATCAGAGTACTATGAGCGGTTCAGGGAACTTGAAGCGAACTGCTACAATCATGGAACTTGCATCAAGTAGATGTCAAGGGTGAGCTGAAAGAATTGAAGGACATGATGCAAAGAATGATGCTCAAACAGACTGCTGAGATTAGACCGTGTGAATTTTGTCACGCGACTGACCACCAGACTAACGCATGCCCCACCCTCTTCGATGAACAAGCTGATGCGAATGCCATTGAGGGTGGAATAATGGACAAGCTAGGCAAGGACAACCTAAGTTTGGATTAGCTGAGAACGGGTTCAGTTGGAAGGCGGAGCAGAATTTCCAGAGACCGCGCACTGACTGGCCCACGCAACCTAACGCACAAGCTGGTGCGCGACCTTATGCGCCAGTTGCTTCTTATAACCCCCCGCACAGACGCACTGAAGGACAAGCGCAGAACAATCAGCAACCGAGACGGTCACTTGAGGACATTGTGGGACAATTGGCAGAAACCGTGAGCAAGAATGAAGAGCAGAATGAGAAACGGTTTAAGTTAATAGAAACCCAGCTCATGCAGATTGCCACGGCAGTCAACGAGTTAAAAGCTAGTGATGGTAATCTGCCTTCCCAAGTCATTCAGAACCCTATGGGACGGGTCAACATGGTAAACGTAGATGCGCCACAACTAGACATAGTTATCGCGCCAGTTGACACGCGCGTTCCTGATGGCGCAACAGATCAGATCTGGGATGACGATATAATGTTAGATGACGTCCAAGCTAGTCTGAGGATAAGCATGGCTGCAGACTTACCGGAGAAACTCGCAGACCCTGGAACGTTCACGATTCCATGCACGATAGGTGAGACATGGGAAGCGAGTGCATGCTTGATCTTGGAGCTTCGGTTAACATATTACCTTACTCTTTATACTCTATTTCATCCATGGGACCACTGGAACCTGCGGAATTTGGATTGCTCCTTGCGGACAACTCACAGACCGAGGCAGAGGGTAAGGTAGAGGACGTCTTGACCCATGTCGGTGAGCTGACATTCTTGACTCGCAGACCCTGGAACGTTCACGATTCCATGCACGATAGGTGAGACATGGGAAGCGAGTGCATGCTTGATCTTGGAGCTTTGGTTAACATATTACCTTACTCTTTATACTCTATTTCATCCATGGGACTGCTGGAACCTGCGGAATTTGGATTACTCCTTGCGGACAACTCACGGACTAGGCAAAGGGTAAGGTAGAGGACGTCTTGACCCATGTCGGTGAGCTGACATTCTTGACTGACTATTATGTGGTTGACATGGACAAACTGAATACCCCTGCTAAAGAAACCGTATTGCTCAGTCGTCCATTTATGAGAACTGCACATGCATGTATCGACGTCGTAGTGGTATCGTGACATTAGAGGATAAGAAACGCAAGATATAGATGTCATAAACCGAGTCAGGTTACCCGACGTTCGATCATAGAAAATGAGGTTAAGTTCCGAGATAAGATTGCTACATCCAAAGAAAGAAATTTTGAGACCTTGCGCGCCAACCACAGAAGACCATCTATGGCGCGTCAGAACAACACGAAGGTAAGCCTCCCGATAAGGTAAGCAGAGAGCGAGGGCGAGCTCAGTATGATACGTATGATCAGCACAGAGAAGCTGAGAAAGTGCGCAGAATGGTCATGCAAAATAGAGCTGCGAGAATGAATGGTGCGCGAGAAGTAACTCGCGCAACATCTGGCGCGGTAGCTGAACGCGCCGAGCAAGACCTCGCGTTTTCTATTTTCTTGCCTTCAGATGATATAAATTATGTGTCATTTAATTCATCTGATATTACTGACACACTTGACTTTTTGTCATGCAGAAACAATGAATTTAAAGGATTAGGCAACAACTCAAGTGTGAGGGAGGATATCCGTGTCGCCATAGTCAGCGCAAGATGAGTCGAGCTAATGACGTTAAACAAAGACAAGAAATGCAAGATCCGAACACCCCAGCAAAGGAAACTGTTTTGCTCGGTCGTCCGTTTATGAGAACCGCGTGCGCATGCATTGACGTCGGTAGCAGTATTGTGACACTACAAGACAAGAAACGCAAGATCCGATTAGATGTCATAAACCGAGTCAGACTACCAGACGACCCACACATCAAAAAACAAGTGAAGTTCCGAGACAAGGTAGCCAAACCTAGAGAAAAAGATTATGAGAACTTGCGCGCCAATTACAGAAGACCTATGGCGCGCCATAATAACATGAAAAGGTAAACCACCCGATAAGATTAGCAGAGATCGAGGTCGAGCTCAGTATGACACATATGACCAGCATCGGAATGCAGAGCAAGTGCGCCAAATGGTCATGCGGAATAGAGCTGCAAGGATGAACGTGGCGCGAGAAGCTCATCGCGCACAATCTGGCGCTTCAGAAGAGCGCGATGAGCGAGATCTCGCATATTCTGTTTCTCTCCCCTCCGATCATATAAATTATGTTTTATCTACTAGTACTGACATATAAACATACTAGTACTGACATATTTGAACTTTTGCCACGCAGGAACAATGAATCCAAGGAATTAGGCAAAAGCTCAAGTGTGAGGGATGAAGCCCGTGCGCCGTAGTCTGCGCAACTTGAGTCAAGCTAAT